>WSYH01018874.1:0-10687 GCA_036426205.1 Ascaphus truei
AGGCCAGAAATTAATTGAATTAATATCTACAGTTGAAGGTCAATTACATTTTCTAAATCAAACAACAGAAAATTAAATCAGATGCTTTTCACTCTGTTTGTTCATTATATTCTGAAATAATCTTACCAAATTCTGTATTTAAAGCAGGCAACCTATACAGGTATACAGGAGAACAGAGAGCGAAATTTAAAGTGCCCTGTATCATCTGGAATACCACGTAAGATTAATCACATGAAATATATATGTATTGATTGTGAATTGTATCCACATTAGGTCAAATGTAATCCATCTATACTTAAATGGTAAAATTGTGTATGACTATGCTCTAAAGCTGTTCAAAACTCTATCAAGCTGATACAATTACTGATTGCTATAGGACGACACTATAAATTAGTATTACAGGCTAAATAATTAAAGTCTCCCAGTTGCCAAATGTGGGAAATTTGATGATAAAAAAGAACCAAAAAAGGATTTATAGAAAGCAATGGGAATTTGTCCTAGCAGGACTATACTGTATGAGAATATGGTACACAGTAATATAGAGTATTTAGGTGCTAATTCAATTTGTCCAAAGCGTGATTTGTAATAATAATCTACATGACTTAGATTTAAAAAATCTGTGGCAAATGTAGGAAAATGGACTAACAAGAATTTCTTGATGTAGATGCCTAATAGGGTATAGGAAATCGTTATAGTACATTGTGTGCATTATGGGATCTTAGTTAAGAAACCATGTGGCTTATTCTAAACAGACTGACATCAATATTTAATTTCTAAACTTAACATGTATAAAAGAATATCTATTGACGCTATTGTAGAGAGCTCATCAAAATTGCCACAGGCTGTTGGCGAAAAATCTCTGATCTTTAAAAAAAATATTGTGTACTGTACTGTAGATCCTAAATTTATAAATGAGTAAAAACGATCACAAAACATATATTATTATTTTTTTAACAGATTCAAGACACAAAAGATGTTCTAAAGGCTCTAGTTTACTGGCTTTTGTATCTATTGCCTGCCTTGTACCACTTGGACAAGCTAAAAAGTAAGAATTTCTTCCCTGATATAAATGCTAATTCCTATTTTCTAGTTTTCTTTTTTTTTGTTTGTTTTAGAGTGTACAATATTGTTGTAGGGACGTGTTGAATTGATTTCATTAAATTGGTTACTCTGTGAAGTGTTTCATATATAATAGTTTCCCAAATGCAACACAGTAAACACAAGCAATAATATGTCATTAGTATTTGGTTTGATTTACTTATGTTCTCAGAACCTCAAATGCATGGAATACTGTACATGTCACCAGGTGATAATGCATTTTCTGACTAACTTTTCTCTCTTCATCTTAGTGAAGTTGAAAAACAAGAATCAGTTAAAGAGGATGGTAGATTACTTCATGAAATACAAGCTCTCAGTGAAAGAGACATCTGAGGAGCCTATTTGAGGGAAATCAGGGTTCAGAGATGTTTCTCAAAGGTGCTGCAAAAGAATTTGTTAAACGTAGCTGGTCAAATAGCCATGGAAAGAGATCAACTGAAGAAGAGAAAGAGATGAAGAGAGTGGAAAATGTACTGCGTGATATAGAATCTATGGATCTCTCACAACATGCTCTAAGGCAAATCAGAGGATTCATGGACTTGTAAAGGGTGCTGTTAAGGCACTAATTAAAACAGTTGTCTCAACTGTGTATCATTAAGAGAGAGTTTGAGATCAGAGATATGCAATAAAAAAGCCTTACATATTGAGCTCTTGAACGGTCTCTCCTTCCTGGTCCAAGTTAGACAGGTTATATATGAGAGAGAGTCTAACAAAATCAGTGCATCTCACCTTCTCAGAATCCACATTATGATGTAATTTATTGCTGTGAATCTTTTTGGAAATGGTTGGCTTTTATTTAGCATTTTCAAGAATTATCTTGAATAGTAAATTGTCAAGTCCAAAAATTATACAGCTAGCAGTGAAAATATTTCATGTATGTATGATTCCCAGACAAATAAAAACTAAATGCAATAAATCACCTGTGCTGTGTTTGTTTTTAACATGAATGAATAACAAGAAAGATTTCTTGACATGCTTAATCTCTGGTATATCTTGTTTATGATAACAGTAAACGTATTACGAAAACTTACTTGCATACGTTATATTTAATAACAAACTGTCATGCAATTTCTCACATAACTCATGAAGTGATATGGATCTTCGTTATTGGAAGCACGCGCCCGGTACCCATTTTATCTCTTTCCGTTTGCCTTAGTGTAATGTAGACAAGTACTACAATTTCTAAATAGACTCATTGTATGTACAGCCTATATGCTTTATCATACCGGCCACACAGCTGTATAACAATCATTCAGACTTAATTACACTCACGAGAATTATAAACAATACCTAGCTGCCACTCAACACAAATCTCAGTAAATTGGCTGGAAAATCACTATACCTGACGGAGGCGTCGCTGTGGAACTATTCAAACCAAATTCAAATTTGCTTCAAATATATGGTTATTAGCAAACAAAACTCACAGATTGATTTGAAAAAATATCCATGACCATTTTAACACAAAAAATCAGCCAAATGTTACTAGCCATACCTCGTAGGTCCCCTGAGAGACCATGGTTCCACTTAACACACCTTTTTATCACCCCCCGGGATCCACTATGACTTGAGCAAAAACAAATAAGGACCCGATAAATCTCCCACAATTTGTAATTTATGCCATGGAAAAGACCCATACACCAATGGATCCACAATACGCAACTTTATCCCGCCCAACAACCACATTGCTGGGGCATTGGGCCCCCTAAAAACAACTAAACTTCTTCGTCTAACTGGCTACAAAATTCCATGTCTGCTACGCAGACCGCGAGTCACCCCATGCAACATTTTTAGCGACCCCCCCCCCACCCCGGCACCTCCCACCGGGCGCCCCAGGTTACCCCCCCCCCCGCCCCCCGCGAGAATTCATCAAATGTCCTGGCCCCAACTACATTAGAATGCCAGTTCACCAAACCCCGCACCGACCGCTACCGGCGCCCCTTTTCTCAAGCCCTTCATTCAGACACCCTTGTGGCACACGAACAGCAGGACTTAGAAAATGTCTGACCTTGAAATCAGCCTTGAAGCCACTGGTCGCAGTGTCTATTATCTCAGCAGCCCATTTTTTGGGATCTTCCCCCCAGTTGCGTTGGGGTTCTCCCCCCCCCCGGCCCTGACCCCCCCTAAAATATCCCCTCGAGTCCGGATGGCATGCTGGTTTTTTATAAGTCATTTGGCGGAGTCCATTCACAAAACACTTTAAACTTGCAAACAGGAGGCCGTGGCCTCCCACCGTGAGGAAGTGTGCCACCCTTACATCCCGATCTCGCTTCCCGAGTAATTCTGACCAGCAGGATGGGCCCCCCCATCCAATTCCTCAATTATGATTAAGGGCGCCCCACTGCACCCAATCCTGGCAACCTCTGTCTCTCTCAGGCATTATTTCCGAACCCTGCCCTCACCAACTTGTGCCTGCCAGCCGTAATCAAAAGTTGGCGGATGGCGGAAATGCGTTGCGTTCCGCGACCTAGCCCATTGTTTTATTAACAGAATCTTAAGGGTATGGACGCTGTTACCCCCTGATCAAATCCCCCCCAGTACCTTCCCGACCTGTTCAACATTCCCTCACACCTTGGGCCACCACCCCCTAGGAGCGCTTTACACGCCCCCCCACACGGTGAACCCGGACACCCCGGAAGGACACGTTGCATCAGCTCCGACGTCTCGACACACTTGCCGTCTCTCCCGCCTTCTTTGAACCCTTGCCGGCGACCTTGGCCCACAAATTCCCAAAGTTCACTATACAGGTTTACATAAGATATATGAAAACAAGGAAAAAGGCTGCTTGTATACCTCACCCACAATTACATTTACATTACAAGTGAAAGGGGAACACTCAGTCTATATGATACTCGACCCCCAACCCACACCAAACCTTTACAAGTGAAAAGTTATAGTTTTGATCTATACAAATTGTAAACCACAACCAAACACCCACACAACATAGGGACGAGTCTGCAGCCGCACCACCCGGGGGTGGGCTCAGCCCCACCCATTTAAAGCACTGATAGAAAAAACCGCCAGAAAACACATTTGCGCACCACACCCGCCCATCATCGTGAAGAGTGAAAACAAAAACCCTGTATATTAAATAACAGTGACCAAGCTCCCTCTCGGCGTAATCCCGGCCGTTATTGTTAAATACACAAAAAGGCATGGAATTCTGTGGCATGGCACAGGCCCAATTACCGACACCTGTGAACACACCAGTCCCAACCGATGTTGGAGTCCTGGGTCACTTCTCGCTCAGCGGCGAAGCCACGATAAATCTTTACCGAAGCCGAAAAATCCCGCAAAAGTCTCTCAAACACATGCTTGCAACATCACATTTCCCCCTGTGAATGGGTTGCCAAATTATTTGTGACATTAACGCCATTTATGTGTACTTTAGCCTTTCCGGGAAGCTCCCCGGTGACCGCGTGACCGATTTTCTCAAGGTGCTACCGTTCCCCTAGGCTGGCCGATTGCCCCAGAGAAACGCTCTCCTTACCGGAAGTGTCTACGTAATCAGGCGTTACAGAGTTATGGGATACACCAGGGTTCCCGGCGACCAGGGATCGAGTGAGATTCTCCCGGATCGCTTGCATGCCAAGCAACCATTGATTCCCCCCCCTCCCTTTCCCGCGGCATTTTCTTCAGTGCTCCTAACTCCCCTAAAAAGTCTTTCATTCAGCGCGACTCACTGTAACGGATTTTCGCCCTTGTCCACTAGCATTCCATCCCGACAGCTGGTAAAATGAGGCACCATTTACGACCCCTAGGGGGCCCCGGTTTGCATGTGTATTCCTTGCAATCATGACACGCCCGCGTCTCCTAGTATACAAGCTGGGGTCCAAGTATAAGTCGCAAGGCCGTGCCCCAGATATACTGCCCAGGTACCCCTGCGTAATGGGCTACTTAGGCGGTTCAGGAGGTGCCGCCAGCTAAGTGACCAAAGACTCTCCCCGAGAGTGTGATGCGGCCCTTTGTGTAAAAGGTTTATAGGGTTTGGTCTAAAGCCCCCTGTCGCCAAGAAGTGTTAGACGACTAGTGAGGGTGGGCATACCTATACACTCACCCACTTCCTCCCTTCTCGGCACCAGAACAGGGCACCTACCTCGTGTATATAGCCTCGCTGTTTCAAAACAGAAGCAGGGCTCATAGTATACCTGTTATAAAGACCCCGTTACTGTAGGTAGTCGTGTAATACCGGTATACTGATCCCACTAGATCCTGTATCATGACACTGTGGGTTTAGCGGATTGACACAATATACTCGGACCTCCCCACTGATGATCCATTGCCAATTCCCGGCATGCATCCCCGCTCGACCGACCGTTACGTTCTCAAACAACGTCCTGGACCCCCACTATTAGAAACTATCTTCACGGACTCAAAATTCACTGAAAGCCGGATCACACATCTATCTCTCACAGAGCCCGTCCTTTGAATTTGCCCCCCGCTCTGATCCGCACGCTTTGGCACATGGAACTCTTTTTTTTTTTCTCCCTTGGCCACATTTCCCCTGTTTTTTTCCCGTCCTGATTGGTGCAAGGCTCCCTCCCTCCCTTATGGGTTCACGCCTGGTTTCCACATTTACAAACCCTACACCCTTATCCAGAGCCATGCAGGAATTACCCCCACCCTACCAGCAAATTATCCATTTGCCCCCCCGGTATGTAAAGCACACGATGTCGGGCCCCACCTTTCTCAGCTCTCGCCGTTTCCCGCCGCACCAACCTGGCCACCACTCTGTCTATGTAGGCTATATTGAGCCCCAACGCTGTAAAGGCTTACCAGAGTCTGCGTCGGCCAAATGGTGGCCCCCTTTCGGATAGCCCTCCTGTGTTACGCCAGGATGCTTTCTTACGCGGTATCTACAAGCCCCCCCCAGCAACTGCAGAACACCACTCCCGTTTCTAAACAACCTTGGCATCTACCTTCGACGCCGCGTGCATTTTCCACGTCTTAGTGACCCCCTCCACACGACATTAGAAACATATACCTGAACATCAAGCTCGGTCAGACACCTGGCTCCCTCCCGGGACCTACCACACACCAAGCGGACTCAGAACATTCCCACAGTTCTTATTTACACCGGCAATCTTTCCAGTACAATACGCCTTGATATAAACCCCATTCCCAAACTCTTTACATTAAACATATAATCCCCCCCCCGGTCCCTGCTTATCGTGTTGCTGCTTATCACCAAGCCACTGTGTTCAAACGTCCACCGTTCTCTTTTGGTGTTAAGGATGGCCCCCTACCGTATTGGGGCCTGCACACCCCGACTTACTACTTACTAGCCGCATTTTCCCCTTGACCACACCCTCTAGAAAATGGCTTCTGCCTACTTTAAAACCGTTCCCCCTCCACCAACACCAAAAAATCCCCACTCCACAGCCTTCAACATTATAGTCACTGCGATCGATTTCATCACCTGCCAACCCACTATCTACTTACCGATCCCTCACGGGTACCGGGCGCACCCCCTGTAATGGGCATCCCCCCCATTCATCTATCCGACAAGGGTTCCCCTGTATGCCTTGCAGAGATCACAATTAACCTTTCCCTTTCGTCAATCCGTCCTGCCTACTTTTACCTCCTGTATGGACACTGACCCTGCCCCACTAGGTAAATCCCTAGACCACATCAGTTTTTTTTTTTGCAGTGGTGCCTTCCCCCTATACCTAGCGAACGTAGGGGGTCTTTTGTTGCTCGGCTTCAAGTACGAGTGTAGAGAATGACACGGAGAATACAATTATTATAGAAGTCTTGGAAGCGAAACAGTTGAAAAAAATGAATTGAATGATTTGATTTATTTTTAAGTGACAGGTAATTATGTAATTTCCCAAATCTAATGAAATCAAATACATTATCAATCTACAGAATGTCTTAATTATATTTTGAAAAAGAGGACACAAGATGGTTTGAATAAAATTAAATAATAACTTAGTGATCTCTGTCTTCAACCAGCACATCTTAATCATAAGACACTCACAAGGCCAGAAATTAATTGAATTAATATCTACAGTTGAAGGTCAATTACATTTTCTAAATCAAACAACAGAAAATTAAATCAGATGCTTTATCACTCTGTTTGTTCATTATATTCTGAAATAATCTTACCAAATTCTGTATTTAAAACAGGCAACCTATACAGGTATACAGGAGAATCAGTAGCGAAATTCTAAAGTGCCCTGTATCATCTGGAATACCACGTAAGTATTAATCACATGAAATATATATGCTATTGATTGTGAATTGTATCCACATTAGGTCAAATGTAATCCATCTATACTTAAATGGTAAAATTGTGTATGACTATGCTCTAAAGTTGTTCAAAACTCTATCAAGCTGAATACATTACTGATGTTGCTATAGGCAGACACTATAAATTAGTATTACAGGCTAAATTCGTGCCAAGATAATGCAGGTTACCAGGACCTGGTTTTAGGGGTTTCAGGAGGTGCTCCAGCTAAGTGACAAAGCTCTTCGAGAGGGATCGTCTTGTGTGTAAAAGTTTATAGGTTATGGTCAAAGTGTGCCAAGGAAATGAGGCTAGTGAGGGTAGGCAATTTATAATCTCACGCATACCTGGCACCAGACAGAATATAAGGGAAGTGCTGACATGCAGTACCTGGTGTGTATAGGGTTAACGGAGTGCTCCGCTACAGTGACAAATCTGAGAGGATGTAGTGTGTAAAAGTTTATAGGTTATGTCTAAAGTGTGCCAAGAATGAGGCTAGTGAGGGTAGGCAATATTACCTCACCCATTCCTGGCACCAGAACAGGGACTTATGTATATATTTGTATCACACAGAAGACAGGGCATAGTATATTTTATTAAGAGTTACTGTATGTTTAATAGGTAATGTACTGATACCTGTAAATGAACTGTGGGATTGCCAAGTCATGGATTCCATGCGATTCCATGCAAATCGGCATGCAATCCCCGCGCGACCTGCTACGTTCTCAAAAAGCTGGACTTAGAAAATTCTGACTCAAAATCTCTGAAGCGGCTCACATCTATTCTTACAGAGCATCTTTGAATTTGCCCTGATGGTTTGGCGCATGGAATTCCCTCTGATGCTGGCAAGGTCTCTTATGGGTTTTAGGGTCCCATTTACAAACCTTACAGCCATCAGAGGATGGGATTCTCCTACCAGCCAATTACCGTTGCGTTATTGTAAAGCCCATGGCACCTTTTCTAGTCTGCTATGGGCATGCGCCATGGCACCTCTGTCTCTTAGCATATTGAGCCCACCCCGTTAAAGGCTCCACAGAGTCTGGGTCTGGCAAATGGTTGCATGGAGCTGTGTTAGCCCAGGATGGCGGTACTCAAGCAGAACTGGTACCACTCCTGTTCTAACACCTTGGATCCCTGAGGCTTTCAAGTCAGGACCCGCATAGACCCATAGGCACCAAGCTTGGTAGCCATCTGGTCCCTCGGAACCCAGGACTCAAAATCCCACAGTTCATTGCAGGATATCAGTACATATACGTATTAAAATAAATCTTTAATAAATATACTGGTCCCTGTATCTTGTGTGTTACAAAAGTGTAAGTCAAGTTCTGGTGTAATGGATGGAGTAAGGGGGGTACACTGCCTACACTTACTAGCCGCATCCTTGCCACACTAGAAATGACTTTAAAACTCTACACACAAAAAATCACTCACGCTTCATCTATAGTGGAGCATCCCTGAACCCTATAATAGGTTCAGGGTACCTGGGCATGTACCTGGTCATCCCCCATTATATAGGGGGCCCTGTATGTGCAGGGATACATTAACCCTTCATGTCCCATTTACCTTGTCTGGATCATGTGCACAGGATATGGTGGTGAGTCGCAAAATGTTTTCAGGGTAGGAGTTTGCCCAGAGCAATGTTCTTTGATATACAATCTCAGTTGATTCCCGGATCCAGCAGTTGGGGTATCTTGGAACTTTGGAACCTCTACATAGCCACATTTTGTAAGACTTTCTCCGGCAAACCCGCCCCGAAACTTACAGCCTAGAAGATCTCCTGATCCCAGCACCCCGAGAAAGGCAAAACACAGGAAAATCTTTAATTTGCATAATTCCACACAGTCACAGTAATGCATCTCCGAATCTAGGTCCTGACAATCTAGGACCTCAAAACTCGGGGCAGTGGTAACCAAGTGGGCTTAAACCTTATTAGTGAGCGGTTACCCCTTCACCGTCACAGAGATTTGGATCACAAGGAATCCTTCGGGAGAGTCCATATTGCCAGCTCGCTGCTTTCTGCATATAAAAAAAAACATGCTCCCAAATACATACAGATGCAGCGGCCGTTATTAAATATTTTACGCTGTATACCTCAGAATAACCCATGTCATGGGCTGATTTCTTCAAACTTACCGAGTGTTGACTCGTTTTTATCGAGTGCAGAAAATGGCATTTAGTGTTCTGGTTTTAAACAACTGGAAAGACACAGTAGACACAGTAGCACAGTACTGTACACATTGCAATCATTCATTTCTGCCACGGATAGCGAGAAATTGCACCCAAAGAATAATAATCCATGATCTTAAAACAAATCACACGCGGTAAACACAGGGCGAGCCGCGTGGAAACAGCAGAGACACGAAAACGGCCTCGTGAATGTTCGAATAACGGCCGCTTCTGTATACAAAAACCCCCCCCCAAAGCATATAAAATGCCCCACTCCCAAATATTACAAAAGAAGAACCACCCCCCCAAATATATAGAAAAGAGCCTCCCATCCTAAATACATAGAAAAGAAGAAAGACCCCACCCAAATGCAATTTAAAAAACACCCCCAAACGCATTAAAAAAAAAAATCTCAAAATACATATTTAATAACACCCCCAAAATACATAGAAAAAAAGGCCCCTACCCCAAATATAGAAAATACAATTATTATAGAAGTCTTGGAAGCGAAACAGTTGAAAAAAATGCATTAATGATTGATTTATTTTTAAGTGACAGGTTATTATGTAATACCCAAATCTAATGAAATCAAATACATTATCAATCTACAGAATGTCTTAATATATTTTGAAAAAGAGACACAAGATGGTTGAATAAAATTAAATAATAACTTAGTGATCTCTGTCTTCAACCAGCACATCTTAATCAAGACACTCACAAGGCCAGAAATTAATTGAATTAATATCTCAGTTGAAGGTCAATTACATTTCTAAATCAAACAACAGAAAATTAAATCAGATGCTTTTTCACTCTGTTTGTTCATATATTCTGAAATAATCTTACCAAATTCTGTATTTAAAGCAGGCAACCTATACAGGTATACAGGAGAAACCAGTAGCGAAATTCTAAAGTGCCTGTATCATCTGGAATACCACGTAAGTATTAATCACATGAAATATATATGCTATTGATTGTGAATTGTATCCACATTAGGTCAAATGTATCCATCTATACTAAATGGTAAAATTGTGTATGACTATGCTCTAAGTGTTCAAAACTCTATCAAGCTGAATACATTACTGATTTGCTATAGGCAGACACAATTAGTATACAGGCTAAATTAATTAAAGTCTCCCAGTTGCCAAATGTGGGAAATTGGATGATAAAAAAAGAACCAAAAAAAGGAATTTCATAGAA
>WSYH01018875.1:0-10687 GCA_036426205.1 Ascaphus truei
TGTCTAGTTGGGGTGTAGCATTGTCTAGTTGGGGTGTAGCATTGTCTAGTTGGGGTGTAGCACTGTGTCTAGTTGGGGTACACTGTGGGGCATTGTGTCTAGTTGGGGTGTAGCATTGTCTTATTCAGGTGTACCATTGTGTCTAGTTGGATGTGTTGCATTGTTTAGTTGGCGGTGTGGGAGGCTGCATTGCTGTAGCTGGGTGTGGATGTGCATTAGTTAAAGCCCAGTACATTTGGTTTGTGTTGGCTGAAGTCCAGGTGTGCTTGGTGTAGGTAGCTGCAGATCTGTAATGGGATGAGTGAGGTAAGTTTGCATAGCTGTAGGGAGGATCTGCATTTGTACTTGGGGTTACAGTGCTGTAGGCGGAGTATGGGCATTGGTACAAGTTGCATGGCGGTGTATTGCTGTAGATCGATGTATCTGTAGATAGGTGTGGACCGAAGTCATTGTATTGGTACAGACAGGCTGGCATTACTCTAATTACCTGTGTCTGCATTGTTGTAGGTAGGCGTGAATCCTCATTGTAGTGCAGACTCCTGAGCCCCATCATGTCTCTCTGGCCGGAGCCCGAGCTGGGCTGGCTGCCCACCCATGTCCAGGTGACCGTGCTGCAGGCCAGGGCCCTGAGGGCCAAGGGCAAGCATGGCACCAGCGACGCCTTCACCGTGATCCAGGTGGGCCGGGAGAAGTACAGCACGTCGGTGATGGAGAAGAGCCCTGGCAGTCCTGAGTGGAAGGAGGAGTGCTCCTTCGAGCTGGCCCCAGGAGCCATGGAGAGGGGAGAGGGCTGTGAGCTTCAGTTGATCGTCATGCACCGCGCTCTGATCGGCATGGACCAGTTCCTCGGCCAGGTCAGCATACCCCTGCAGCAGGTGTATCGAGAGGGACGCTCCCAGAGGAACCAGTGAGTACCATAGCACTGATACTGACCACTCGGGGATACCATCTTGTTCAGTGGGGTCTGTAATAAAACCCTATTCAATGGGGTCAGGGATACCGACTACAACTGGTCCCCATCATGCCACAATGGGTTATACCAGTGTTTTCCAACTCCAGTCCTCAGGGAACCCCAGCAGGTCAGGTATTAAGGATATCCCTGCTCCAGCACAGGTGGCTCCGTCAAAATGACTGAGCCGCTGATTGACCCACCTGTGCTGGAGCAGGGATATCCTTAACACCTGACCTGTTGGGGTTCCCTGAGGACTGGCGTTGGGAAACACTGCGTTATACAGTTAGATCCAATGCCTTCGGTGGAAATTACCAACTACGATCTAATCGTCTTTCCCAATGGGATCTGTAATCTAACTTGATTCACCTGGACGGGGATGGTGACTAGGTAGGTTTGGTCCTACCTCTGCAAGTTGGGTCAGTAACAACGCCACACGCTGGGGCCTGTTATACCAACCCTGTTCAATGTCTTAATTCAATGTATTAACCTAAGGCCGGCAACTAACTGGGTCTGCCCTTCCTTCCACTGGGGAATAACTTGGACCTGTAATGCACACATAACATAGTACCACCCACATGTCTAGGACGTGGCTCACCAGCTCGCCCGTGGTGCGAGGATGTTCATCCCCCATGAATTTCTAACCCTTCCCGTCTTGCTCACTGTAGCTTCTCCTTCGTGATTCCCCCTCTTGCACCCAAGACGTCCATGTTGGGTGACTCCGTAGGTTGGGGGCAATGACCCCCTGTGGTCCTCTCCTGTCACTGATGCATGCTCCTCCCAGAACCCACGTGTCATTGCTGCTTGGTCTGCTCCATTCCTGCTAGGAGTACTCTGGGTTTTCTCAGGGGTGGTCAACCCAATGGCACCCTAGAAAAAGAGTAACTGCCCATCGAGAGTACCTGGCAGGTCATAAGGGCCTCGGGCATGCCAGGTACTTCATCGGGGCACTGCAGAGGTTAACTGAGCTTTGTTGATCTGGGCCTCAGTCTTATAATGTTGGGAAATAATATACATTGAAGGAGCTATGCAAACAGACGGGTTCTTGATTTATTAGCTGGAATGTGGAACAAGCTACCTGTGGCAGTATTGAAGAGCATGAAGTGTGTTGAGATTCATCAGTGTATTCCAGGGGTGTGCAACTCCAGTCCTCAAGGGCCACCAACAGGTCTGGTTTGCAGGATATCCCAGCTGACTGTCAAAGAGTTGCCCACCCCTGTCTTGGTCCCCCTGGCTTCTGCTTCTCCTAGAACTGCACAAACCTGTCTTTCCATGGAGCTGCCATGGAAATCAGAGGGGAGAAGCAGAAGCTAAAATGTGTTTATGCGTACTTCGGTTTCGCTGACGCTACCAATCATAAATGACATCACAACTAAAAGATGGCTACCTTCTGCAAAGCACGCGTGCAGCTTTTCCGGAGGAAACCATACTGTTTGATTACAGCATCTTCTGAACGCCCTTTCCTGCATCTTCGTTCCATTTTCTATGGCTGAGATACAGGGCCATGAACTGGGTTCCAGGGATAGAATAAAATGGCTCCCTGCGATGTCATAAAAATCATTGCAGCTAAATTAGAAATAAAAATATCTGTTACTTCTAAAGGGTTTGTTAATATTTTATTATTTTTTTTGTAGGGGGTGGATTGCTACTTTAACTCTTTTTTTAATATACCATCTAACTTTATTTTCACACTGTAATTTTAGCCCCAATTTCAGCGTACCCTAGAGAATGGATTGGTCATAACTAAGGTGGTGGTCACTTTATTGCAGTTTTGCTATCAAACGGTGCATTCCAACCCATAATAAACTTTAAAAGCAAAAAGATCTTATAAAAGTGGCTAATATCAACTACAAAGTGTTTTTTCATTTAAATTTTTTTTTATTTAGATCTCAATCTACTGATTTCTACGCAGTATTATTAGTCTTGACACTATCACGGAGACTGTTGCTATTTCCTCTCCCAGAATCCCTTGCTTGTCTCCTCACTGCTGATTGGTTCTCCTTCCTACGAGAGTGCAATGACCTCACCAGACTGGAATACAAAGCTTCCTCTGACTTATCAGCCATGTTGTTGTATCCCAGAAAGCAGGCGTACTTGCGCACTGAAATGCTTTAGGAAGGCCCTTTCAAAAGTTAGGGAAAACACCCGTTTTGCTTGCTAGAGAGGTGCTGTAGCCGTCCGTTCTGCAGCCCAGT
Source organism: Ascaphus truei (assembly GCA_036426205.1). NCBI lineage: Eukaryota > Metazoa > Chordata > Amphibia > Anura > Ascaphidae > Ascaphus > Ascaphus truei. Next base: position 3,145 of record WSYH01018875.1, read on the forward strand.
TGGGTTTTGCTTTTATCTGATCCATGCAGCAGGAGGCGGGGGGGGGGGGGGAAGCAGGGCTGATCAATGGCCGTACTTTCTATTTCTGTCTGTTTGTGTTACTGCGGCAGGGCACGGTGCTGGATGGTATGCATTGCTTGCAGGGCCTGAGCCAACATGTTCACAAGACAAGTTTCAGCTTCCAAGCTGAGCTCATATTTTTCTTATGGAACGCACTACTTTTCCCAAAACCTTTCCTCAGCTGGGCGTTGTCCGTAGAGACACGGGAACCCCTGCATACTACGCGGGTCTTCCATGTAGCACACAGCATGGACGTAATATAATATGGCTTCCGCAACAACAAGACCCTTTTTAAAGTAAAGAATGGGACGTACTGTACCATCACAGCAGATTGTGCATTGAAAGGAGGGACGTTGCTGCAGATGCAGCTGTTCCCATAGCTTTTATGTAATGGTGAGAGATTGGTCTCTAAATAGAACTGGTTTCTAGATAAGCCGTGTAATGAAGTTTCCCCTTTTCCTGCACTTCTTGAAGTTGGTGATTCACTCTTCCCACATGTCGTCCTCTTAAACCTGAGGATCCAAAAAAAAATGGACTGAGGGGGTCAATAATTTTTATTTGATTGTTTTTATGTATTAAAGCGTTGCCTCCTGTTATTTGTTTTTTAATGGGTATGAAGCAGGGGGTCTCGGGAGCTGAACCGCTTTGATTTCAGCTCCGGGAACCCCATGCCTCCCGAAATACTTGTCTCTAAAGGTAGCAGCTTGGCTCTGCACCCAATATGGCGGTTTAAAGGTCCCACGACCAATAAGAAGCTGCCACGTCATCTCTTGCGGCTTCCTATTGGCTCATGTGGAACCTCTAAACTGAACAGATAGCGGAAGCACCTTTTTACAGGTACGTTTATCGGGAAGCAGGGGGACACTGGAGTTGAAATGAACGTGGTTCATCTCTGTAGACCCTCTGCTCACCATCTGCGGTATGTAGGGGGGTGGTGTAATTTTTATTTTTACACAGTGGTGGCAGATGCTTTAAAAACCCATAAAAATTCAGACTTCTATCCAGGTGTTACGCTGTTATTCAGCAGTCGTAGCTGCGCACGCAAAAGTCTGAATCATGTTGATGGCGCTTGTAACGGCGTCTGTGTGACTGACGCGTTTCACATTAGATGCTTCGTCAGTGGGTCTACACTGAGAAACCTTCTAGTTTTCTTCTATACCTGAGATGTAATTACGTTTCAACCACAAACACATGGCATATCCCTCTGGGAGCTTAGAAATCAATAAAGGTAATGGAACAGTCAATTGGATAAATATTAGGTATATGTAGTACAGTGGTAATTGGGGCAAAAGCTATATAAAATCTCGTGGATATTAATAAAAATGTTTTCAATAAGTGCTCATTTGAATTTAAAGCTGCAGTTCAAGCAATATCCTACATGTTTTTTTTTTATCAGTTCTGTACAACGAGAAAATACTTGTAGCATTTAAAAAAAAAAAAGAAATTTTTAATGTATTCTAATGTAACAGGCATTTTTGTTCCTATAGCAACACATACAAAGTCACATCCCCTTCCCCTTCTGAAACAGCATCACCTTTTTGAGCCCTGCTCTCTCTAGCAGTGAACCAATAGAATCTAGTGCCGGCCTGGTCACATGATCTTCCTCACAGAACTGTCAGTGCAGCAGAAGAGGACCAAGATGCATTTAGTGAACCCCCAGCAGAGTTTCAGCGATCGATTACAGGACAATGTACCGATCAGCAATTTAGCTAATCCCTTATCCGTGTGCAGACTGTATTGCTGCACATATTGAATGGAATTTATTTTATTTATTTTTAAACGACAGCTTGAACTGCAGCTTTAAATGAATAAAGAAACATAGGTATTGTGTATGTATGTGTATAAAACTAGAAGGACCTATATTCAATAACAAAAAAGGTCCCTAAGAAATACAAATTGATTTTTTTTTTTTGGTTTAGTATTTCTGGAATAACATCAAAACTCCCGAACGAGATATGTAGACTAGCACCAGCATTTTTAATTGTGAAAAAAAATGTGTAATGTCAATAGCCTGATTGAAACCTAATTTGTTCTTCCATTTTGGGGTTTGATGGACCCCCTACTTCCAGCAGCAAAGTTACCGGTTCTTTGCATTTTGTGTGTGTGACAAGGTGTGCTCATTTGCATGTCATTTCCCAGAATCCCTTGCAGTGGAAGCACTGTATGCTAGGTGGTGATGGTGAAAGGCAGGGGTGCAGACCTGTCTAAGGCTGATCTCACTCTGCCTACTACCTGACGTTGCGTCCGCGGTTGCGCACCTCTGTCTGCTGGGCGATTGTGTGAACATCCCCAGCAGACTGGATGAACTGACAGTAGGCGGGACAGGGGAAGACGTCATCCTCTTTTTAGAAAAAAAGAAGGTGGAGCTTTCATTCATTGGCTGGCGCAGTACGCGTGACGCGGCTGCTGCACGAAATCACAAATTCCGTTGTCTTCCTGAGCTGCAGCAGCGTCGCCGCTGGGAGTAGTTTCAAGTCTTGCGCGCGCGTCGTGTAGCTAGCAGAGCGAGCGGGGCCTAAGACGTGAATGGGCTCACAAGGGATGTTTTTATTTGCTATACGGTGGAGGTTTCTTGTCGCCTTTCTCACCCACCATAACTTAATATCCTAACTATCAGCAGATTTATAATGACAGAGTTGGTGAAATCTGCGCTGTGCAGCCACGCCGCCCCCCCCCCCCCCCCCTCCTCTCGTACACAATTATTGATCATCATTATTTTACAAACGAGAGATTTTGTGAGGGGAAAAAAAAAAAAGAAATAGTTTTGTTAATATCTTCCACACGCCCCACTTCTGCTCCCTCATTGGTCGGAGCGTCCCTTGGACAGATTTGCTGTCGTTTTGCCCCGCCGGCAGTGAACGGGTTAATAGGGCAGTCTCCTGGCTTGTCAGCAGGTCGGGCTGCTTTTAATTTCCCCTCCTAACCCGAGTCACACGGAGGACTGGGGGTAATATGGCTGTGAAACCCATAGCTCTAAATGCTTTGTCATTTCTTGTGTGTGTTAAAGACCTTCTCTCCCCGCCCCCCCGGGCGGAAGATGGTGAAATCGGCAGCGCTGGTATATAGGCTTTTTGTAATGTGATGCCGTTACCTGGAACTTATTATTTATTCATTGTATGCGTGTGTCCCCTTCTCTCCTGTTTATAACCCGTTACACACTCTCCTTCAGAGAAGGGAAGAGCCGGTCACGTTTTTCCCTTTTCTGTCGTGGTGTGAAGCATTTGGTTAAAGCCGGTGAACGTGTCCTGCGTTCTTCCGACGGGTGGCGATTTTTCCGTGCAGCCTGGCCGAGCGCCTGACTTAGTCCGTGAGGCGTGTGTGAGACATGCTTGTGCAGAACAATCGCCTGCTTTGTTTCTAGAAGCCCAGTTATTAGTGCTGTGTGGCCTTGTCCTGCTTTAAAACTCTCACTCTACTTGGCACAAATATTAGCTGCAGTCATCTGAAACCGCTGGTCAGAGCGACCGATCGGGGGACTTCCTATCCTATATAATATTATCCGTCTGCTGCCGGGGCCCTCATCTGGGTTCTTCCACGAGGGACCTCCCCAGCAGTGCAAGATCTTTGCAGCACTTTCCTGTTTGTGATCATTTGTTGCCAATGTTTCCAGCAGTTTGAGCTGCAAACTGTAAGAATAGATCATATTCGCTTGGTAATATAAGAGTACATTGTAGCTGCTGAGTTTGACTGAGCGGAAGGATTGATTTGAAACTGATAGGCTGCCATTTAGTGAACCCAGGGAAGCAGGGTGTTTGCCGATCGATCACAGGAGAACAAATCGATCGTCAGCTTGGGTAATTTTTTTCAATAAAGGTAATAAACTGCATGTATTAAAACAAACATACTTTTTTTTATTTTATTTAAAATCCCGCTTGGATTGCCTCTTGTTCAAAAAACAACTGATGGGACGTTCCTTGTTAGCAGAAAATTACAGAGGAGGCTGTTATAACTCTCTCCTTTATCCAGCCCATAATATAAGTGTGATATAAGCGGCGTGCTGCTCTGGCCGCCATGTTTGATTTGGGCAGAATGGCACAGAGAAGTAATTGGATCACGTTAGAGGCGCTGTGATGGAGACCGTGTTATACATTGAAACCTCTCGGGTCATTAATCCATTATTTTTTTTGCATAGGGCTGGTAGTATATAGCGAGCAGTGTGTATATAGGGTAAACAGGTTTTGGTGTAAATATTGGCAGGTAAGGGACCTTTTCCCCAGGGCTGACACCGTTCAGCCAGAGTCGGACTGCAGTGTGAAGGGGTTGCGGTTTTGCCGTGTCCTGTTTTAAAAGCCTTTGTGACGAGTTCTGATCTCGGGGTGCCTCATTACCGGGGTTTTCCTAAATCTTTGACCCCTGAAGGCTTTTGATCCCTGAAGGCACTACAACTAAATCTAAATAACCACCCAGCTGGACGGGGGGAATATTACACCTTTATCTCCAGGGCAGCCAAATCCAGTCCCCAAGGGCAACCAACAGGTCAGGTTCTCCGAATATCCCAGCTTCAGCACAGGTGGCTCAATCAGTTGAAGACTGAGCCACCTGTGCTGAGGCAGGGACTGATTGAGCCACCTGTGCTGAAGCATAGATCCTGAAAACCTGACCTGTTGGTGGCCCCTGAGGGCTGGAGTTGCCCTGTTGTAGGAATTGACACTTAAAACCGATAATAACCGGAAGTGCAAGGTGAGGAATTGTGGGTTAAACTTAAACCCGGAATCCCTATTTGGAGCTGGTAGTGTTAAAACCCCGTTCCCGCCTGGCCGGCTGCCATACATTTCCATATATCTATGGGACCGTTCTTCATAGATAAAGAACAGCGTGTCCCGGATCCTAAAGGTCGTCTTCTCGCTTTTACCGCGTATCCAGACGTTCCGCGACTTTACAAACTTTGCCCTAAGCGAAAGGTTAAAAAAAAAATCCTAACTCCGTCCCACGAGTGCTGCAGGGGTTTGGCCGAAGTTTTCTGCGGAACGTCTTTGAAAACTCACGAGCGGCCATATTTAACCCCCCCCCCCCCTCCAAAATAGGTTTTCTCTTTCTGTAAAACTGAGCCCTGCTGAAGCATTTGACACGGAAGGGCGAAGGGCGTGATCGCAGCGATTATAGGAAAGTAAAGGCAATTTAATTTTTTTCCTGCAATTATAGTATTAAACCATATTTAATCCATATTGCTGGCGTGCAAATATCATTTTGCGTACTTGCAGAATAGAATAAATAAAACATTTTATACAGCAAAATCTGAGCAAATTAGAAAACTAACAAATATGTATAGCTACTGATATATTATATATATATATATATATATATATTTTTTTTTCTTTTTTTCTGTTTGTAAGTAACGGTTAACTGGGTCACACCCTACGATTTTAGCTGACGGGCATTTAGTAAAAGGCAATTTGTAACTGAAGAGTTTAAGTGAGCCGGGGTGCGTCAAGTTAATGTCCCGTGAAGCGTCTGACTCAGGGCTGAGCTTCTCATTTCTAGGTCTGAATCAGCAGTCCTGTGTCCTCCATCTCCCCGTAACAGCGGGGCCGGCTGCAGTGTCGGTTACCTGTGTCCCTGGGCAAGTCCCTTGAGTATTAGTATGAGATTGTAAGCTCTATGGGGTAATAATAATGAGGTGACTGCGCACTTTCAGCTGGTTAGAAACCCAACAATACGCAGAATTGGGGATTTGCGAGACTATAAACTAGTTAAACGGGCAGTGGCTTGTGGGATGGGAGTGAGCCAAGGACTGGTGTAAATGTAATTTGGTGATCTAACACTTTATTTATTTTTCTTCTTAAATGCCCCTTTGCCAGTCCACCAGGCAGCACAGAGCTGCTTTCAATGCAGACAACAAAGGATCTTATCAGGAAAAAAAGGGGTGGTGTGTCGAGCACGCGCATTTTAAGTGACACTTCTTCGTCTTTCGTCACTGTTTATTCACAGAAATTGTATTTGTGATGTGTGTTTTCAATGAAAAATCAAAACACAATTTCAGTGACAAAACGCAAAGAAGTTTCACTTAGAACGCGCGCGCTCGGCACATAACACCTGTTATAGCTATTTACATTTCCAGATTTATACTAACTGAATTGTGTGCGTGTGTGTGCGTGTGTGTGTGTGTGTGTGGCCCTCGCGCGCCGAAGCCTCCTGCCAGCAGTGACATCACTTCCGGGACTGCACTTCCGTCACCAACCAGGCAATTTACCCCAAGGGAAAAGTTGGATCTGCTCAGTTCAGGTTATTTGAAGTTTTACTAATGTCACAAAGAGAATTAGCAGACACATTTGTTTGCTTTTGTGCTAATTTACTTTATCAGTGATCCGTAATCTGACGGGAAGCCAGGAGAGGGATTTTAGGAGGAGATGAGAAGAGACTGTCCTGGGGGAAAGTGAAATTATTCTAGCAGCATAAGTTTGGGATAGATTGCAGGGGAGAAAGCTGCGAGGCAGGGAGGCCTGTTGGCCGTATGTTACAATATCCCAGACGGGAGAGGCTGAGGGCATGCATTAGAGAGTGACTGGGTGTGCGAAGGGACGGAGTGGTGGGCTGCATGCTGGGTAGTTGGTGACCTGTTTTCTTGGTGACAAACGGTAGATGTTACGGTGGCTGCAGGAGGAGAGCTGCATGCCTGACCTTTGAAGAAGAGATTTTGCAGGCACTTTATAAGCGGGCGAGATGTTGCCCGGGGGTGGCATTCTGCAGTGTACGTTCCTGGTAACAATGGGGAATGTCTGCAGTATGAGGCCGGGCGACATTCTGTCACCTGAGACCGTGCTGTTCCTCGTGTGCGCGCCTGCTGTATTGTAACGTGAGGTACCATTGTTATTGAATGCAGGGACTCCCCCAGACTCACGCTGCCAATCTTCCGCTCAAACTTGGGAACGTTTTAAAGAGTTTGAAAAAGTTGGCTTGAATTTTGTAAGTGTTTAAAAGTTTGGTAGAAAATGAGTCAAAGCGAAATTTGGCATTTTCAGTCCAATTTCTCCACAGAAGAATGTATTCTGACATACGGGTACTCTGCTGCAGGGCTGCGCCCTCCTCCCCCCCCCCCCCCCCCCCGGCTTGGTCCCCCTTAGTGCTCGTGCCCCCCCTTACCTCATTTTGGTGCGTCAAATGATTCCACAGGGTCATGTGATGTCATTTGACGACGCTTTGCCATGGCGACGCGTCACACCACACATATGAATCCCGGGAAGTGAAGTTGCAGAGTTCTCACGCAATCCTCCAGCATGTAATTTAAATGCCTTGGGGAAGAGCGTGGGACCTCTGCAACTGCCCCCGCGCCCCCCCAGGAAAATCTCACGCACCCCCCAGTTTGCGCACCACTGCTCTGCTAGATAGGTCTCCCTCCCACGCCCTCTTCCTCTCTAGCAAAGCCCAGACTTTGTGGAAGAAACCCGTTTTATCAGGGAGAAGGAGCGGCTCAGCGAGTAACGACACTGACTGGCACTGAGTGTGAAGCAGGGGAACCTGGGAGAAGGAGCGGCTCAGTGAGTAA
>WSYH01018876.1:0-10686 GCA_036426205.1 Ascaphus truei
GGGGGGGGGGGGCTGTCCCGGTCGGGCGGTCTCTGCTGTCCCGGGCAGCAGACGGGGAACGGCAACACATGTCAACAGCCGTGGCAGCGGGCGGGGAACGGCGCCGCTGCCAACCGCTTCTGCGCATGCGTGGCTTTCCTCCAGTCCCCATGATTACTGAGCATGCGCGGCTTGGCAGCGGATGTGTGGGGGGAATGGCGGCCGTTAGGAGCGGCGCCGGCGGCTATCGCCGCCGCCGCATATGTCATCAGCCATGTGGGGGGAGCAGCGGCCGTTAGGAGCGGGTGTGATGTCAGTGTTGGGGTTGGGCTGAGCCAGAACACAGCCCGGCCTCAACTGCCAGCACTGACGTCACATCCGTTTCATTTCTGTCTCCACAATCCATTTTTGCCCCATCACGAATGAGGTGCCACTAAGGAAGTTTCACTTCAAAAAAAAACTAGACTTTCCTAGCTATTTGGCACGTTAAACAAGAGTCTTTAGTTGACCGGGACTTAGCCCGAAATGCCCTGGAACTCAAATCGGCATGAAGTTCCAGACGCCACCACTCCCTTCCCTCCGGAGGACATGAAATCAATTGACCGGGACCTAGCTCCAAACGTCCTGGAACTATTTTCGGCTTGCAATCCCAGCCGCGACCGCTACGTTCAATTCTCAGAACTTGGGCGCAAAAAGCTGGACTTAGAAAATATGTCGCCTTGGTTTTTCTGAAGCCAGTCTCTATTCTCAAAGAGCATCTTTTGGTCGTTTCGAATTTCCCGCTTGACTTCTGGCGCTCAGAATCTCACCGGGTGATTGGCTGAGAGGATTCTTATAGTATTTTGGAGTCCATTCACGAAATACTACAGCAAATCAGTGTGGGAACTTTCTAACCAGCCAATCAGAGCGATGCCAGTCTTGTGAAGCCGGGCAAGCGAGGTTTCTGAATCAGCCAAGGGCATGCGCAAGTTTGCCACCTCGGCCACATGTTGTTCAGAAGCCACCTGCTGGGTTAGGCTCCTCCACGTCTGGTGGGGCAAATGGTAGTCCGGAGGCCTAAAGACAGGCCTGGCGTACAAGTGGGAAGTGAGTTTTTACTCACGGACCTTGTATACGCAGAGGACATCGTGTTCTTAGCGGATACAGCCCAAGAGGCACAAGAAACTTTGAACGCCATGCAAAGAAGCTCGGATTATCCATGAATACGGAAAAGACGCAATACATATTTACCGGTACCCAACAGATTCAACTTCAACTGGACGGCTACTCAATCGAGCGAGTGGACTCATTCAAATACCTAGGGTCTATTGATAGCCAAAGCATAGCAGCTACGAACGACATCAAAAGCTGCATCGGTAGCACCACTACAGCGTTCGCTTCCTTAAAGAAATGCTTGTGGAACCAACAGGACGTGACAAAATAACAAAAAAGCGAATTTTCAATGCCTCAATGCGCACCATTTTACTGTATGGCTCAGAAACAGGGACACTACTCAAAAGCGATATGAACCTACTTGAACGATTCCAACTAAAATGTCTACGTAACATACTCTAGATTACGTTACGAGACCGATGGAAAAATGAAGATGTACGGTTAGCCTGTCAAAACCAATCCACAATCGTCCAGTACATTAAGCGACAAAGACTTGGGTGGTTTGGCCACGTCTGCCGTATGGACATCACCAGATTACCAAACCAGCGCCTCAACACCACACGACCCATAGGCTGGAAAGTGAACCGAAATGCTCCAAAGAAAACGTGGTCGAACCAGGTGGCACAAGATCTCAAACCGCTCCACTTCAGAGTAGCCGAAGCCCAAAAAGCCGCCCTAAATCGAGATCAATGGCGCAGAATCACTAGAGACGTATTGAACATTCTGCCGCTGGCCTCCACAACGCATCGCTCCTTACCTCATAAAAGATGAAGCAACGTCGTTTACAGAGAATATACTATATACCGTACCCAAATGGTCTTCACACCTCAAACATCCTCTGTAGCTTTCATGTCCGATGTCTGAGCTGACTCACTGGCACCAACTTGGTAACCCAGTGGCTCGCTCAGAACATTGGACCTGAAAGTCCCGGCTTATAATACCGTGCACAACAGTACTTTTTATACCTTAACATAATGTTAATAAAAATATACTGTTACATGTCCTAAGTCCCTGGGTATGGGAATAGAAAATAAAGTGCATCTTTTTATTCGATTAGCCTATATTCCCCACACACTATACAATGGACTTGGACTGGACTTTAAAAACCCCCTCACAACCTCATATATGGTTGGAGAACCCCCAGAACCCCTATGCAGCTTCTGGGTGATCTGGGTACCCCCTTAACCTAAGGACCCCCCATAGTTACCGGGACACTTTGCATCCCTATGCCCCATTTACCTTTCTGGGCTATGCTGAAGCAGGGAACCCTAGCGGTGAGTCGCGCAAGCGTTTCAAGGGGAGATATTGCCGGGACAATGTGCCTATTTGTATCCGGGAATCAAGCATGATTCTCGGGTACATTTTTGGGGTATCCAGCAACTCTGAACCCCGACTACCTAGACATAACCTGATGAAACTTTCTCTGCAAAACCCCCCATTGAAACTCATACCACGGCAATCCCTGCTTGCTGGAATCCCTGGAAAGGCAAAAACACTCAAATCTTTACTGTCGCACATATTGTTTTTTTGTATGTATTGTTATTGTATTGTAGATCTTTATTTATAGCGCCATTAATGTACATAGCGCTCACAGTAGTAATCATGTGGTAATCGAATAAATAACCAGACTAATATAAATAACAGATCATGGGAATAAGTGCTTTGGACAAAAACATTAAGGAAGATGAGTCCCTGCCCCGAGGAGCTTACAAATCTAATTGGTAGGGATAATGTACAAGGACAGTAGGAGGGAGTTCTGGTAAGGGTCTGCAGGGGGCCAAGCTTTATGTATCATGTGTTCAGAATGTTCACAGTGCTATTCGTATGCATTCTTTTAAGCAAGTGTTGTCTTAAGGGGGTTCTTAAAGGTGGATAGAGGAGGGTGCTAGCTCGGGTACTGAGGAGAAGGGCATAGTCCAGAGGTGTGGGGCAGTCAGTAAAAAGGTTTAAGGCGGGAGAGGGCTTTTAGATAAAAATGTGGTAGAAAGAAGACATCCTTGAAGCAAACGCAGAGTCGGGATGTTGCATAGCGAGAAATTAGGGCTGAGATGTAAGGAGGGGCAGTAAGAGTGTAAGCTTTTAAAGTGAGGAGAAGAATGAGAGTGTAGATGCGGATTTGATTGTAAGCCAGGAGAGGATTCAGAGGGGATGCTGAGACAGATCTAGGAAAGAGTAGAGTGATTCTGGCAGCAGCATTTAGGATAGATGTAGGGAGACAGTGAAGGCAGGAAGGCGAGACAAAGAGGGTTACAGTAATCAGACGGGAGAGAATGAGGCCTGAGTCAAGTTTTAGTCAGTCGAGCAACAGAGGAAAGGGGTATCTTTGTTATATTGCAGAGGAAAAGCGACAAGTTTTAGAAATGTTTTGAATGTGAGGGGCGAATGTGAGAGAGTAGTCGAGTGTGACCCTAGGCAGACGTGCTTGGGCTAACTGGTGATGATTCGTAGTTCCAACAGTAATTTGGAAGATGGTAGTAGGGCCAGGTTTGGGATGAAGTATGAGGAGCTCGGTTTTAGCCATTTGAGTTTATTAAGGCGACGGAGGGCCATCCAAGATGATTATACGAGAGACATTCAGAAACTTGGTCTGTATAGCAGTGTAAGGTCCAGGTGTTGAAAAGTATATTTGTTGTGTCGTCATCATAGAGTGATATTAAACCCAAAGATGTTATAGGTCACCTAGAGAGAGTGTGTACAGAGAAAAGAGAAGAGGTCCCAGGACAGAGCCCTGGGGTACCCCCACAGAGAATCAATAGAGAGGAGTGAGGGGGTAGCGAAGAAGAGACACTGAAGTACGATGGAGAGGGTAGGATGAGATCCAGGATAGAGCTTTGTTCCGAATACAAACGTATGGAGAATGTGAAGGAAAGAGGGTGATCACAGTATCAAATGCTGCAGAGAGTCAAGTAATATGAGCAGAGTGTAATGACCTCTGTCTTTGGCAGCATGGAGGTCGTCGTTAGTTATTTTAGTGAGGGCTGTTTCCGTGGATGACAGTGCGGAAGCCAGATTGTTAGAGGGTCTTAGAGAGAATAGGTGTTGAGAAATGGAGCAGCGAGAGAATACACAGACGTTCAAGGAGTTTAGAGGCAAGGCAGGAGGGAGACAGGTCGATAGTTAGAAAGACAGGTAGAGTCAAGCTTGCTGTTTTTGAGTAATGGTATGACTGTTGCATGTTTGAAGGAGGATGGAAAGGTTCCAGAGCAGAGGGAGGAGTTAAAAATGTGTGTGAGCGTAGGGATTATAGTAGGAGCAAGAGGTTTTAGGAGATGGGAGGGAATGGGGTTAAGAGGGCAAGTGGTAGAGGGAGAAGTGGCGATCAACAGCGACACATCCTCCTCTGAGACAGTGGAAAAAGAGTCAAGGAAGGCAGGAGGAGAGTTAGTAAGAGGTGTAGGATGGGAAGAAGAAACAAAGGGGATGTTCTGACGTATGGATTCCACCTTTTCCTTAAAATAGTCAGCAAAGTCCTGAGCGGAGATGGAGGAAGGAGAGGCAGCTGAGGGTGGTTTGAGTAGAGTATCAAAGACAGAGAACAGTTGGCGTGGGTTAGACTTGTGCATGTTGATTAGTGCAGAAAAGTAGGCTTGTTTAGCTTGCGAGAGGGCAGAGTTTATATACTTAACAACACGGGGCTCGAGCTGACTCTTCTTGAACCCTTATTACGGATCAGGGGTAAACAAACAGACTTAAACCTTTTTTTGAGATTCTGGTTACCCCCCTACCGTCACACTCTCCCCTCCTCTCCTTCCCCCCCCCACCCCCCCCCCCCCCCCCCCCCCTCCCTCATCCCCCCTCCCCCCCTCTCCTTTTTCCCTCCCCCTCCTCCTCCAACCCCTCTCCTTTTCCTCCCCCCAGGTAAAATATTCATACAGTTTTCACACAGAAATCTGCTCTCTTTAATCAGGGTCCCAGAAACCGGGCACTGCTTTATTTAGTAGGGATACTGTATAGTAACTGTCATTACACAGAACCTCCACAGACACACACACGGTGCCTTATCCAATTAAATGATTCTTATTTGTAATGAGCAGACAGAACACAACTGGAACAAGTTTAAATATCCCCAAATCTATTAGTTACAGAAAGGAAAAAAAAACAAGTTAATGCAGAATCCTCTAAATACAAATGCATAAAAACAGAATAAATATGTTTTGTATGTCACATTCCCCTGCATGTACACAACACTCCCAGACCAACAGCAGAATGAATAATTGTTCACGCTGAGCTTATATATAGTACATCAAAAAAATAGACCTAACATTAGAAAAAGTTGCAGTTCCTAAGCATAATTATCAACTGTTCCACACACGGAATGTAATATTCAAAATACATACAATCCCAACTCATGCCATCTTGGAGATATGGAACCCTTTTTATAGAAACTTCAACGACAATAGCTTATGTTGTTCCACAGCATTCAAGACTCCTCTGTATTACAAATATTGCTTTGCCACAAATCCATTCACTACACAAACAGCAAGAGACTCGTTACAAACGTCGCACGTGGTGAAGAAGTGAGGGTCGTTTTTCGCATGGTGTGCCTGTACCTAGAAAGTATATATTCCTCGGTTTGCCATTTACAGGAAGCATTGCAGCTACAGAAGGGAGCTGGGCATTGCATACGGAACTGGGTTTTACTGATAAATGTAAGATCTTGGCTCTCAGTGCAGCAAAACGCTACGGGGTTAATCATGTGTGACTAATCCTTAATCCGATCTAAATCAGACACAGGCTGTTTATAAAGCACATTACTAGACGATACTTTACATACATGTTGTTTCCATATATAAATCTGTCATTTTTCTTGTTTGGTCACCGTCTAATTTGGTACCAACTCTCTGGAGCCCATAAGTGGGATTTACCCACAAGGCGCCTGCGTGCACGCACTCCATGTGCACGCACGCCATGTACACGCGCTCCATGTGCACGCGCTCCCTGTGCACGCGCTCCATGTGCAGACATGATGTTGCTTCTTGTTTTAGGAAGCAGGTATTTAAATATTAGGCAAGAAAATGCTTTTCAGAAAAGAATACATTAAATAGGTCCACACTGCACAATAATAAACCCGGAACTGAAGAGAACATCAGAATGCTAATAACATAATTAACATTGCGACATTTGACTACGTTATAATCACGCCGAATAAACAGATCCTTCATTGAGACTTTTGGGAGTGTGAGTTCCCAATTTATAAGTCCACTTGGGTTTCCTAAAATATGCCTGGAAGACAGGACTTGAGCATATAAGGGACATCAAAAACAATCACAAGACCCCTATATCCAGACATATACATAATGGAGATATTACCAGATTGGAGTCCAGTAATGAGGAGACAGTACACCAGGAATGATATTCAAAATGATTCTGTATTGTAGAAAAATACAGGCACCCCAGCCAGACATATACATAGATATAATGGGAATCCCAGCAGTATATCATTCATAGCTATTGACCACGTACATTTGGGACTCGGGCATGGTGAATTAGATAAAGCATTGTCGCTCTGGAAAGCCCAAGTTGATTTATACTTTGGGAACTCCCTCCCAAAGGTCTCAATGAAGGATTTGTTTATTCAGCGTTTTTATAAAAGTCAAATGTTTTATTATGTTATTAACATTGTAATTTTATTCTTTTTTTAATTTGCATGTCTAGATCTGGGTAATCATTAAAGAGGGTAATTAGAAACATCGGGTCCAGCTTTGAACTTCACCCCGGAAGAAGCACGTAGCGTGAAACGCGGGTTGGGTGGTGCGGTGGATACGTCAAAGGGGAGGCATTTGTGCATCAGTTAGTGAGGAGAAGGCGCTGACAGCAGAGGCCTGGCTGGATTTTTCCTCTCACTGTCTCAGGGAGAGAATCAAGGACCCAATCAGCAGTGCTGATACCAAGCACATCGAATACTCATCCAAAATTCTGGCAGCTTAATATATCAACTGGACTTGATGCGATCATGGGTGTTTGGTAACTATACATCACCAGGAACTAAGTCCCTATTATTTTGGCGATTACATATATTTATGTGCGCTTTGTACATCTGTCCATTTGCACTGATCAATGTCTGATGGGAACCACTATTATTCATATCTAGCTTAGAAGTTGTATTACAATAGATGTGTGCTATTGTGTAATCACAGTATTTGGCTGTACCGTAGCAGGTTCATTAATAAGAGACAGAAAGGACCCTTTTTAGGTTTGCAAACCGATGTACAATTAAGGTATAGGTACACAGTAACAATGGTTACTAATTTATTAGAAGCACTTTGCAGCACTTTTTGACTGCTCTCTCATTGCGAGGTCAGGATGTATAGTGTATATTAGCGTCTTAGTACAGTTAAGTCTGTGTTTGCCTACGCTATGACTATATTTCCATCAGCACGCAATCATTTTAATGATTTATATTGATCAAATATTTTTGGATGACTGCGGGTTGCATATCTGTGGGATTTACTTTCTCTACGCTGATACATATGCAATTTGCAAACCTATTAAAGCATCGTAAATGATGAAGCTGTACATATTACCGCGCTCCTCCCTATAGAAGTTTGCGGCTGGTAAAAAGATAGGCCTTACATATAGTAAAACAAAAAGAACGATTCCTAGGTAAACTCTGGGTGCACAAATTCTTTGGTGTGAATATAATAAAACTTACACATTTCTTTCTGTCAGCCTTATACATTCACCTACTCTTCAATAGAGGGTGATGTGCAGACTGACACTGGGGTGTATTATACCTGCACTAATAGGAAAATTAGGAGGGGCTCAGTAACTGCTATGTAAAGCAGATGAGCCAATAAACCTACCCCTCTGACGTTTCAGAGATACTATATTAAAATGCCCTTAGGGAGTATGCAGCTGTACATTTTTTTTTTTTTTTTTTTTTTTTTTTTTTTTTTTTTTTTTTTTTTTCGCGGTATTATATACAGTTTCTCACAATATTAGGCAATCCTTTTCCTTGCTGCATACTGTCTAAGGGCATTTTAATATAGTATCTCTGAAACGTCAGAGGGGTAGGTTTATTGGCTTATCTGCTTTACATATCAGTTACTGAGCCCCTACTAATTTTCCTATTAGTGCAGGTATAATACACCCCAGTGTCAGTCTGCACATCACACTCCATTGAAGAGTAGGTGAATGTATAAGGCTGACAGAAAAAAAATGTGTAAGTTTTATTATATTCACACCAAAGAATTTGTGCACCCAGTTTACCTCTACAGTAAGGTAACTATGATACTGGCTTTGGCCAGATTTTAATTGCACTACTCACATAAGCATATGCTTTATTTAACCCCTACAGGGCTTTCACACATTTTTTCACCAGTCCATGGGACAATTAATACATGTATTCAGTGTAGGTACCTGCGTACGGTTATGCCTTGACGTGGCATGCAGGCGTATAAATGCTTTGGCCAAAGGGTTCAACAAAATAACCCTTTTCACGAGATTATAATTTTATTTTAGCCCAATTGGTAGGAGCGCAGGAATCGTTCTTTTTGTTTTAAATGATGAAGCAACTGTTTCAGCAGCAGAGTGAAATGAGTGCACGTTTACTTTATATAAATACAAAAGACGCCCAAGTTAAATAACAGACTATGTGCAGCATGGCAGTCAGACTCCTTGATAGCCTCCTTCAGTGAAGAACAGGTTAGAAAATAACATTAAAATACTACAAAACTCGGCCTTCGTGATCAGCCTTTACCACTAAATACAGCACACACGGGTTGTGTGTCTCACACACAGTAAATCTAATCATAGTCTATGGTGATCTTGGTGATGGAGTCCATGTTTGGCTTCTCAATCTCAACTCTCCTGTGAACCGAATTGAGATGTTTTTTGAGGGCTGATTTGTGCTTAAAATCCATGTCACAGCAATGACACTTGTAGGGCCGGTCCCCGCTGTGAATATTCAGGTGGTCCTGCAGGGTGCTCTTGGCGGTGAATGTTTTCAGGCACACAGAGCACTGGAAAGGTCTGATCCCCATGTGCCCGCGGATATGTCTGTTCAGATTCTTCTTTTGGGTAAATGTCTTCCCGCACTGTAAGCACAAGAACAGTTTGTGCATCTTTAGATGCCGCAGATAGTTCTCTAGGTGCAGAAATCCACGGGGGCATTTCGGACACTGGTGCCGCCACGTACAGGTTCCTTCTGCCCCACTCTGAATCCCGTTCGGCGTAGCCGCGGGTGGATTTCCCCCTTCATAAAAGCCCTGGAACTGACTACCTGGCAGGTCACTCCTGCGGTTTTCCACAGTCGAGTTGATTAAAGAGTGCTGGGTTTCTGGGAAATACATGTTTGACTTGGAGGAGGTGCACGGTTGAGGGAACTGATCAGCATTGTTTGCACTGTCCGACATGGAGCCCATCCGGAAAATGCAGATTTCATTGTCTTTGTAATCAATCTCCACAGCAGATAGGTCATTCTTATCAGACGCGGGACTCTGGAGGTGGCCCTGAATATCTTCCTTCTCCTCCTTCACCTGGGAATCTAAGTTTAACGGGCTGTCCTCTGACAGCTCAATAATCTCACAGTCTTTATCCAGACTGTCTACGGTTTCCAGCTCAGATTCACATGAAGGATGTTTTGTTGGATTCTGTGCCTCAGTATCAAGGCTGGGGTCGCTTTCTAAATACCGGGACAGAGCTTCGGTGCACTTCTCCACAATGTGAACCATCTGTAAGTAGCTTGCTGCTGTCAGGTATTTCAAGAGCTCCCTCTTTCTGACTTCCAGGACCCCGGTATAACAGGACAGCAGCAACTTCCGTCCCACCTCGGCATTCTGCAGTATGGTGATGCGAACCTGTCTGGACTTATTCAGCAAGAACTGATCCTTCATGAATGTAGAACAAGCAGCGAAGACTACCTTGTGCCCATGAAACTCGGCGTCATTTATATAGATGGAGACATCGCAGAACATGTTCTGTTCTCTTAATATATTCATCTTGTGCAGGACGCCGTCACCCTGCTGTTCAAACCGGAAGTGCAGAACGTCAGCGTCAGACATGGTGACAGTCCTGAGGGGGAACACAATATATACACAATCTGAACAGAGGACAGAGCACGGTAAACTGCATAAAGCAGCACAGTGCAGCACAGGGTACACTGCACAGCACAAAGCAGCACACACGACACAGGGCAGACAGCAGAGCAGTGCAGGGAGCGACACGGCAGACAGCAGCGTGCAATGGAGCGGCGCAGGGCAAGGAGCAGAGAGAAGCAGCGGAGGGCACAGAGAGAAGCAGCGCAGAGTGCAAGAGGAGGAGCAGAGCAATTAGAGGAGCAAAGCAGGGAGAGGAGCGATCTGTACCTGGTTCCCGAGAATCCCTCAACAGATTTAGTGAATAATGAATGAGATTAAAGGATTAGAGTTCAACACCCCCTGTCTCTCTGTCCCAGGCCATGAGCACACCCCCCCCCCCCCCCCCCGGTCTCTATCCCCTTTCCCCCGGTCCCTCCTCTCCCCCTCCCAGTCTCTATCCCCTTCCCACCCCTGTCTCTGGTCTCTCCCCCTGGTCTCTCTCTCTCTTCCCCTGGTCTCTCTCCCCCCCTCCCCCACG
>WSYH01018877.1:0-10685 GCA_036426205.1 Ascaphus truei
GGGGGAGGGGAAGTCAAAGGGAGAGGTTAGGGAGCAGTAGTTTGAGACTGTAATGCTTATATCAAATTGTCCATCTTGATGCATCACCTTTTCTCTCTTCAATCTGCAGCAAAACATCTGCTAACTTTAGGTGGTGGCAATTTCTGTTTTATAATAATCTGCACTGGAGGATGCTTCTTGGATTCGATGGAACTGTAAATGGATCAATGCATCAAAACAAACATTCTGTGCTCCACAATTGCCCACAGGGAGACTTAGGCTGGTTCTATAGTGCCGGGGCATGCTACGCTGTGCGCGTGCACAGCAGTTACTGTATAGATGGCTGAGGTCAGCCAGCCCTTCTAGGGAGCGGGGAGCCGACAGACAGCGGGGAAGACAGTGGGAAGGATGATTTTGCACCGCTACCGGCGCTCAAATGTATACATGTGTGTGTACAGTATGTGTGTATGTATGTGTGGATGTGTGTTTGTATGGATGTGTGTGCGTGTGTGTGTCAATGAGTGCACAAATAAAATAAAAAATTATTTATTAAACTTTTTTTTCTTTAAAAAATCTTATTTAGGACTTTCTTCACTCACACAACCCATGCACACACATACACACACACACACACACACACACACACACACACACACGCCCTCCCCACACACCACATACACACACACACACACACACACACAACACACACATCACCAACACACACACACACACACACACACACACACACACACACACACAAACACACACTCACACACACTGTTGCGGCCCCTTTTATTCTCCTATATCCCCAAATTTTTTCGGGGATGTTTTCCGATTCTCACGCACTTTGCCGCTTTCATGCCTCATTCATGGAGAGACAGCGCTAATAGCGCTAATACAATGAAACCGCCCGCGGTGCCCAAAAATACCGGAACATGCCGCATCAAACACTGCATCTGCCCGCAGTTTTAAAAGTCGCGCTGAAACGGCCGCACGAGGCTGAAGGCGGGCGCCACTGTACACACACATACACAGTACCTGTAGCTCCCGGCTCTATAACAGGAAAAGCATGCGGCACGTGCACGCGCATTCGCACAGGCACGCGCGTGTGCACGGCCGCATGCATTATAGAACGGGCCTTAGAGAGAACTCAAAGACAGATCACCAGGGCTCAGGAGAAAAATTGAAGAAGGTTTTCCTTTCACATAATGTTTCAAAACACTTTTTTGAGGTAGACAATTAGAACCCTTAGGATCTGTGAATTAAAGATGTAGAAGAGGTATCATGTGGCAAAGGAGAGACAATATGGATACAGCATACTCTTACCCTTAAGGGGCTGAATATAGATATTGACTTGGCTGCTTTTCTGCAGATCACCTCAATAATTCTAATTATATCAATAATTATTTGGCTTCACATCCCACACAATATATGACAAGATGCATTGTCATGGGAGACCAGACATTTACACCTTTTATACTGGGATCATAACATTGAGCAAAACAAGATGGTAAAACAAATGATAATTTATTCACTTAAGTAGGCTCACACACAGTGGTACACAAAATACACGAGAGACACACTTACTGGGGGTCTGGGCTACAAAACTAGACTATCACAGCTTAAATAGAACATAAAACAAAGTCTTTGCTTGACCGGGACTTCGCCCCCGAAATATCCTGGCACTCAAATCGGCATGAAGTTCCTGACGCCACCGCTCTCTTTCTTCCGGAGTTACTGAAATTCCTTTTCTGGAGGTTAGCTCCAAATGTCCTGGAACTAACTTTGGTTTGCAATCCTGGTTGCGTCCGCTACGTTCAATTCTCAGAACTTGGCCGCAAAAAGTGGGAATTAGAAAATATTTAACCTGAAATCTCTGAAGCCGGCTCGCTGCTATTTCTCCGAGAGCATCTTTTTGTGCATTCAAATTTGCCGCTGCTGTTCTGGCGCTTAGAATCTCACGAGCAGATTGGCTGAGAGATTCTTATAGTATTTCGGAGTTCATTCATGAAATACTACAGCCAATCAGAGCATGGGAAATTTCCTACCAGCCAATCAGAGTGATGCCAGTCTGGGCTAGCGGATCCCCTGCATCAGCCAAAGGCATGCACAAGCTTGCCACCTCGGCCACTTGGTATGCAGAAGCCACCTGCTGGTTTAGGTTCCTCACAGTCTGGGAAAGGCAAATGGTAGTTCAAGGACATCCATTCATCCAACCACATAGGTACTCGAGCCTAAACCTCTTGCCCAAATGCTCTTCACACCTCTGGCATTCTCTTTGGCTTTCATGTCCGATGTCTGGCTAGACACAGTGGCACCAAGTTGGAAGCCCAGTGACTCACTCAGAACATCGGTCTGGAAAGACCCAGCTCATTATACCGTGCACACTGTTTATTCGTATACGTTCCTAAGTCTTTTGGTCATGGGGAATAGAATAAGAAGTTGCTCTTTATTCCTTACCAGCCATATTCCCCACCCACTATAACTGGACTTAGACTTTTAAAACTCCTCACATCCTTATGTATGTTTGGAGCACCCCCAGAATGCCTATACCGGGTTCTAGGTGACCTGGGCATCCTCTTAATCTAGGGACCCCTTGACAGTTCCAGGGACACCTCACATACCTATGCCCCATTTACTTTCTGGTCTGTGCTGAAGCAGGGTATCCTAGCGCTAGCGTTTTCGATGGGAGATTTGAGCTATGTGTCTCTATGTATCCGGGAATCCGACCTGATTCTCGGGTACATTTTTAGAGTATCCCGCAACTCTGGACCCCGATTAGCTAGATACATTGTGACAACACTTTATCACCCCCCTTGAAACACATAGTCCAGAAATCTCTGCTTGCTGGCACTCCTGGAAAGGTAACAACACACACATTCTTACTGTCGCACAATTATTCACAATGCATAGACAATCACTGGGCTCAAGAGCTGACACTCCCGAACCCCAATACATGGATCAGAGGTAACCAAACGGGCTTGGACCTTTATTGTGAGCCTGTTTACCCCTCACTGTCACATGTATAAATAAACATCTTTAGCTACTTTAGAGATTAGGGCTCCCACATTTACCATAATTTCCCACTGTGCTGTATAAAAACCACAAGGAGCCACTTACCTTTACTAATGTTTTTATTATTTTACTTTATAATGCTCTTTCATACTGTATATGTTCTTTTGTTTTATGAGCATGTATACCCTTCCTTATTTAATGGCTTCCCTTGTTGCACATTCTGTACACATTGTGTTATTTAGGTCTTTGTGTTTTTGCATATGCTGTTTTCTTTGTATATAACCCTCACATACAGTACTTCGTTTACTATGGTAATTAGGAATTCAGGTATTCACAACGATTCTTTATTCCCGGTTTCCCCCCATGAAATCTCTTTATTATAAAGTGAAAGGTGGGACTGGTGGCTGTAATCAACAAAATGGATGCCACCGTGAGAGGAACGCTGAAGGACTTTAACAGACAAGCATGGCTGAATAATGTGTGTGAGGGGATTATTTTCTATCACTTTTAACAGTTATTAAAGGTACTACACCATGGAGGCTTTTTATTTTTTGTGTGCTTCTATCTTTTAGCAACGTTGATGTCATTACCCTCTGGGAGTAAGGGAAGAACTCCAATTAAAAGCGGAACACAAACTCCAAATTAACTTTCTGCACAGTTTGAGATCACAGGACTTTCATTATAAATGGACTGACTAACCAACAGAATACATTAAAATGATCTTTGCCCAATCGCATTTTCATACCCAGTGTGTGTGTGTGTATTATATGGTGGGTGGGTGACTTTGGGTCGGTGGGTGGGTGACTTTGGGTCGGTTTGACTTTGGGTCGGTGGGTGTGTGACTTTGGGTCGGTGGGTATGTGACTTTGGGTCGGTGGGTGGGTGACTTTGGGTCGGTTTGACTTTGGGTCGGTGGGTGGGTGACTTTGGGTCGGTGGGTGACTTTGGGTCGGTGGTTGGGTGGGTGAGTTGGGTCGGTGGGTGGGTGAGTGGGAGACTGACTGGGTGGGTGAGTGGGAGACTGACTGGGTGGGTGAATGGGTGACTGGGTGGGTGGGTGACTGACACTTGACTGACTGGGTGGGTGAGTGACTGACTGGGTGGGTGAGTGGGTGACTGACTGGGTGGGTGAGTGGGTGACTGACTGGGTGGGTGAGTGGGTGAGTGACTGGGTGGGTGAGTGGGTGACTGACTGGGTGGGTGAGTGGGTGACTGACTGGGTGGGTGAGTGAGTGACTGACTGGGTGGGTGAGTGGGTGACTGACTGGGTGGGTGACACACACACTCTCTCAGACACACACTCTCTCAGACACACACACTCTCTCAGACACACACTCTCTCTCAGACACACACTCTCTCTCAGACACACACTCTCTCTCAGACACACACTCTCTCTCAGACACACACTTTCTCTCAGACACACACTCTCTCTCAGACACACACACTCTCTCTCAGACACACACACTCTCTCTCACTCTCTCTGACCCACACACTCTCTCTCTCTCTCTCTCTGACACACACACTATCTCTCTCTCAGATACACACTCTCTCTCTCAGACACATTCTCTCTCTCTCTCAGACACACACTCTCTCTCTATCTCTCTCTGACACACACTCTCCCTCTCTCAGACACACACTCTCCCTCTCTCAGACACACACTCTCCCTCTCTCAGACACACACTCTCCCTCTCTCAGACACACACACTCTCTCTCAGACAAACACACTCTCTCTCAGACACACACTCTCTCTCTCTCAGACACACACTCTCCCTCTCTCTGACACACACTCTCTCTGACACACACCCACTCTCTCTGACACACACACACTCTCTCTGACACACACACACTCTCTGACACACACACACACTCTCTCTGACATACACACACACTCTCTGACACACATACACACACACACACACACACACTCTCTCTCTCTCTTAGACACACACAGGGGGAGGGAAATCTGATCGGGGGGGGGGGATCGGAGCAGGTGCCCTCCGCATCCGCTGCTCGGTGTGGGGAGGAGGACCGTGTAAGTGCGCAAGGGGGGGGAATCTTAGCAGGGGGGATAGGAGCAGGTGCCCTCCTCCGTAACTGCTACCAGGTGTGGGGAGGGGACAGTGTAAGTGCACGGGGCTGGGGCAGAGCAGGGGGGGATCGGAGCAGGTACCCTCCACAACTGCTGCCCGGTGTGGGGAGGAGGAGGAGAGGCGGTAGTGAGGTGTATCTCCCACCGCAGACTCGTTCTTCTATCCCCCAAGCCTTTTATACCCCCTCCCCCCACCCCCCACTCCTCTTATACCCTCTCCCACCCGGAGCGCTGCTTACCCGCGCCACCCTGGTGATTCTCAGGTCCTTTATCACCTCAGGCGGCTGCTGCCACACACAGACAGTGACACACAAACACAGTGACAGTGACACAGACAGTTAAACACACACACACACACACACACACACACACACACACACACACACGAAAACAAAGAAAAACCTGGTGCCAAAAGTTCATTGGATAATCCTGTACTCCTCAGGGGATCAGCACACTTGCTTGACAGGCCATGTAGGGGAAAAAACACAAACAGACACAGATCATAGTGCAACACTGTAGGGTTAAAACAGGTCTACAGTAATACACACACTGCACATATAACATAGAGACTCCTAGTGACTATAAAAACTATTAAATAAAAAGAACTATGCCATAAAATGGTATGGACAAATGAGAACACCGCTGGTCATCCAGATGGGAAAAATCAGAGCCCTACTTACAAGCAGCAAGGCAAATACAGGCAATGCAACAAAGAGTCCTCCGGGTGCTGCTGATGTCTTTGCAGGTAGCCCCTGAGGAAGTGGAGTAACATCCATGAAACGTGTAGGGCAGGTGACAATCACTTTGAGCTTGGTATTGGACTTTTTGGGACACTTGGTCACATTTGAGCCCCATTGCAGCCGTTAGTTCTTGGCATATAGGACGCTTGTACTGTCCCTTTAAGGGCACGGGCACTCTGAGACAGCCTGTGTAACCGGAGGAGGAAGTGAGGAGAGCAGCCTCACGTGGAGTAGAGCTGTGAGCCCCACGAGCAGGCCTCCGACACTGCCACTGTTCCTGTTAACCCCTGGAGGGAGAGTCAGCACAAGAGTTGCAGTGCAGCAGGAATCATATCTCTGCAAAGACATCAGCAGCACCCGAAGGACTCTTTGTTGCATTGCCTGTATTTGCCTTGCTGCTTGTAAGTAGGGCTCTGATTTTTCCCATCTGGATGACCAGCAGTGTTCTCATTTGTCCATACCATTTTATGGCATAGTTCTTTTTATTTAATAAATAGTTTTTATAGTCACTAGGAGTCTCTATGTTATATGTGCAGTGTGTGTATTAGTGTAGACCTGTTTTAACCCTACAGTGGTGCACTATGATCTGTGTCTGTTTGTGTTTTTTCCCCTACATGGCCTGTCAAGCAAGTGTGCTGATCCCCTGAGGAGTACAGGATTATCCAATGAACATTTGGCGCCAGGTTTTTCTTTGCTAACCAATAAAGGCTTTTATATTTTTTGCACAGTCCAGTCTTCTTGCCATTTTTTGTCCAAGCAGTGCCCGCTGATTACTTTCCTATGGAGAGGATATCCTGCTATCTGCACATATCAAAATATATGTTTGGGGCTGGGAAACATGCCATCTAAAGGGACTTCTGGACTGCATATGTTTACCTAGAAATACTCCCAAGTGGAGCAGAAGCTTTGTTTAACCCCTTATTTGCATACGTTTGATGATTTTCATGTGTAAAAGAAGCAGGCACAATAAAAGCTTTATTTTAGTTCACCTTAAAAACAAGTCTCTATTGCTTACCTCTGCACACGTCTCATACAGTAATGAATTCCACATTTTAATTGCCCTTACTATAAATAACCCTTTCCTTTGTTGCTGGTGAAATCTCCTTTCCTCCAACCTTAAGGGATGGCCCTGAGTCCTTTGTACTGCCCGTGGTATGAACAGTTCTTTTGAAAGCTCCTTGTATTGTCCCCGAATATATTTGGTGGCTCTTCTCTGCACTCTCTCTAGTTCCATAATGTATTTTCTTAGGATTGGTGCCCAAAATTGTACTCCATATTCAAGATGTGGTCTTACTAATGCTTTGTAAAGGGGCATAATTATGTTTACTTCCCTTCCATCTAACATGACTTATTTCCTCGTTGATGTAGTCATATTCAGGTTATTAAAGCTTTTACTAGCAGTTAATGCATGTGATACTTGACCAATCGGTAGGGCTGCCACCTACCTGGATTTCAATTTTCTCTCTAGCTTTGGGCAAGTGGGCAGCAATAAACCAGTCTCCAGGTGTGGGGTCCGTTATATTCACGAAGGTGTTATTTTGCAGGGAACTTGTGAATGTCACCGTCTTGTTAAAAGATGAGCGGACACTTGTATTAGTGGAAAAACTAGAGTCCAGAGGGTTAATCACCGGTGGGGCTCCATAACGAAAATGTCTGGGAAATAGAAGACACACAAAAGGGGATACGATGAAGCATTAATGGAGCAGCTCCTCCAACACATTTTTTTTTTTTTTTTTTTAAGCACCCATTTTTCCTTTACAGTATGGAAACTGGAAGTTCCCCTGAGCCGAACATCGCTATCTTCAGCTCCTGGGACCCCCTGGTTCCTGAGATACTTACTTGTACCAGTGAAGTTACCTGGTTTAAATCTTACTCAGGGATGATAAAATAACTGCCAAATCTTGGGCAGCAACACCATCGGTTGTGGCTTCCTATTGGATGTTAATTTAAAACCCCTTTAAAACCAGGAACACCGGTAACTTCACCAGTATGCATCGTGGGAACAAAGGGGTCCCTGCAGCCAGAAATAGTGCAGTTAAACTTTGAGGACACCCCAGTTTCAATTCTGTAAAAAGAAAAGAAAAAAAAAACAAGAGGTTGGTTAGGGTACTACTTTAAAATGCAAAAAATAAATCCTGTAATAAACATTTTTGTTAGTATGGGTAGGTCGTCTCTCCTGTTGTGGTACTGCCTCTCTCCTGCACTGTCCCACGCCAGGCTCTCCTGACTGTGTGCGTCAGAAGAGCTTACCACCAACCTCAGAGAGCCCGGCATGGGACAGTGCAGGAGAGAAGTAGACCAGCAGCTGAGGATGCCCGGTCCAACCAGCCATTTACCCCCCCCCCCCCCCCCAAATGGCAAATTCCAAAAATCGCAAAAAAGAGAAAAATATCTAACTATCCAGGACTATGCATAGTGCAATATGTAAATTATATGATGAGAAGGGATTATTCCCACTCACATAGTGTGGAATTAATTAAGCATGTTCATTGTGTGTAGGAGAAACTTGTGATATTCAATGTGTCAAATGAAGATCTCCCATATGTATAAAGAAAAGAAAAAGAGCAAAAATAGTATGACTACGTTTATCTACATGTAACTCTCTTTCCTGCTAGCATAGAAAGGCTACTAATGCTGTATATACCTGCTGGTTCAGCGAGATCTGAGACTCCGCTAACAGGGAGCACGGGGCAACAATAAGTAATCTGACAGTGCCCCACTCGCCCAGGATCCCCAATTAGTGAGATGCCCCTGGACAAGAATAACAATGACAATCCACAACTCTAACATTTTACTATATGGAGCATAGATATACGTAAGTAGATATGGATATAACAATGAACAGCATATGCATATAGAATGTATTGATAACCTTGCAGTAATATAATGCACACACAATATATGATTGTCCTTGACTAGGTAACCTTTGTACCAGTGGCTCTGGCCACGCTCCACCCGGGAGTAGTGTCCCTTTTTCACCTCCGCGTGCACCCCGCTCCGTGTCCAATGTACTGGACCAGTCCGTTGGTCACTTTACCCTTGGTGTCCCCAAGAACCTCACGCCCAAGGCAGGATCAGCGCCTGTAGGTACCAGTGTTGGTGCACTTATTATAATACCTTCCGGGCGCTCCAGCACCTGGTAACTGTACTTTAAAAAGGATCCGCCGATCCAGCGTTTTATCTCTCAGTTGATTCCTCACTCACAGGGAATCTCTCACAAGTCTTTACTTGCGTCCAGTAGCCTGATCCCAAACTACCGATCAACAGGCAGCGCAGGAAGATACTGTGTCCCTGTCTGCTACTTATCAGTAAAGGTTATGCTGTCCCTATCTAGGGCTGTTCCCTGCAGTACCACAATCTGGTGGTGACTCAGGGCCTGCACTGGGGCCTAGGGGGGATTCCTAGCCTATGCAGTGGGTCACTAACCCCCTGCAATACACACCTCCTCTCCCCTTGCTCACCCAGGACACAGTAGGTAGCATGGTCTCTACACACACACTTCCCTTTCCTGCCTGCCAGCAGTCCTCAGCTCCTATTCATTCCCTGGCATCATGTGGCCCTGCTGAGGCTCATAGGAATTGTAGTCCCAACTAAGAGCCTCTTCTCTATTGGCCAGCCATTTGCGCGCTTGTACTGCGCCTGTGCGACCTACCAGGAGCCTCCAGCCGCACATCTGCACTGCGCATGCGCAACGACACAAACATGGCGGTGCCCTGTACTAGCCGGACCTCCGCGGAGCCTCCGGAGTACAGGAGCGCTCCCTGCTTGGCACCCACCTTCCAGAATTGCCGGCGGGTCTGCCGCTTGACTCTGGCGGCACCCGCGATCACCCACGCAGCGGAGGTAACGAGGGGGGGGGGGCCATGGGAACCCCATTACATACAATATAGTGATATAAAAAGGGTAGAAACACACTCACAAAATCCATTAAAAAAATTGCACTTTTAGACCACAGTGGGTCAAACAAAATGAAGCAGTGGTACTCTGGGGAAAAGTCAACTTTTCGCTCACAAAGCAACACAATCTTGCTTCTGTGCTGTGATTTCACGGCTGTGGGAAGGTTAGAACTCCTTTAAGTGTCTAGAGTACACAGATGTCTTCAACACTTCACCCTATGCGTTTCACTCTTGTTGAGCTCTCAGGAGTTCTGACAAGTGTGGTACCGAGAACAGGTAGAAAAAGGACGAGCACTGCCAACAACAACAGGAGGCTCACATTTGAAAAAAAAAAAAATAGAAAATATTTAAGGATCATAACAGACCCCCTAGATAGGAATAACGCACCAACGTGTTTCAGGCTGTATGCCCTTTATCAAGGTGTAATTTTAATACAATAAAAAAGGAATTTAAATACACAGCTGCTTGCGTGCCAGCGGGTGACGTCACGCGTTGCCATCCAATAGGATCGGTTATTCTCCGTAACAAAAGCTCATATCCATCCTAATTGGATGCATTGGAACTTAAACAAAAATAACTTTAATAGGTGACTGACATGAAGAAGCTTGAGCATTGCTCGACGAGAGCGCGATGTCCCCTGCCGATTCCCATAGAGAATAGTACACTTGGGTGCACTCTCACAAGCAACTGAACCAGTCCGCTTAACACACAGTAAACTTAAATGGGAACATAACCACTAAATGTCAAAGAAAAGTTAAAAACAGAAAGTGAAAACAAAAAGGCATCAAAACTGGGTCATGTTTGCATAATGGGGGATTTTAATTATCCAAACAGACTGGGGCAATGAGATTAGCGTTACAACAAAAGGAAACAGGTTTTTGGGGGTGCTTAAAGATAATTACATGACCCAAATTATTGAGGAACTAAGCAGGAGAGGGGCAATACCGGATTTGGTCATATCAAACA
>WSYH01018878.1:0-10684 GCA_036426205.1 Ascaphus truei
CCCCCCCCTCTCTCTCTCCTCCCCCCCCTCTCTCCTCCCCCCCCTCTCTCCTCCCCCCCCTCTCTCTCTCCTCCTCTACTCTTCATCTAAGCCGGACCTGTATTTGTATGTATTTATTATTATTATTATTATTATCATCATCAGTATCCCTCTGTGGGGGGCGGGATGGGAGATGCTTGCGGGAGATCTGCGTCATGTTAACCCCTGCGGGAGAGAGGGAGGAGG
Source organism: Ascaphus truei (assembly GCA_036426205.1). Lineage (NCBI taxonomy): Eukaryota > Metazoa > Chordata > Amphibia > Anura > Ascaphidae > Ascaphus > Ascaphus truei. The sequence continues at coordinate 226 of WSYH01018878.1, forward strand.
AGCAATCGGGCGGTGATATAATAGGCGCAACCAGCGCTCTGCTTGCAGCATTAACCCCCTGACTGCCACCCGCGCCGGCCACGCTTTGCAGAGACAGGCGCAGCTCCCGCCGCCGCGGCAGCGAGGCGCTGATCCGCACGTGGGGCGCACTTCTACCGGAGCCCAAACTGCGGGGGCACGCGGGGCGGCGGAAGGGGTTACCGATAGAGACCAGTGTCGGATGTTGCAGGCAGGTGTGTGGTTTCGGATTACCGGCTGGATGTCACGCTGGGAGCATCGCTGGGAAGGTACAAGGTCCCCATCACTGAGGCGCCATTTACCATGCAGTGTGACTCTGTACCCCAAATAAGCAAAAACCTTGCAGTGCAGACCTGGTGGTTACCCAACTCCTGAAGTGCACGCGTGCAGTAACGAGGAGTTGAGCACAGACCTTGCATCTGTGGTTATTTGCATGTTGGAGAGGCTGTACCCCCTCCCTTTCCTGCCTTAGGGGGGGGGGGGAGGGGGCAGGAATACACACGGCTGCGATTGTTCGATGCTGCTCCACGTGGGGAGCTGCTCGGTGTGAGCCAGGCAGGGGGAGCCAGGCGCCCCGTGCGGGGGGGTGTCTCATAGCAGAGGGGGCGCCTCCTGTTAGCCCTGCTTGGTCCCAAACTAGTCTCTTGGGGTCCAGCCTGATGGTATCTCCCCCTCCGACATCACCGATCCCTGCTGTCACTTGGTTTCTCTCCCTATCGGCGACTGGTTCCGGTTGTGTAAGTTCAATTGGTGTGTGAGAGCTGGACTGATGTTTGCGGAAGCGCAGTGGAGGTTGAAAATAAATAAAATGTAAACGTCCTAGGGGTGTATGTATCAAGCCAAGAGGTGCGTTTCTCTGCTGCACAAGTTCTGCTCCAGGTGTATTAAAGAAACAATCTTGCTGCTTTCAATGCGATTTGTGTGTTTTTTTTTCTGAAACATCTGGTGCAGTTTTGTTTTTTTGAATCACTTCTTTCCCTGTCACCCGCTTCCTTAGGGAGATTAGGGTTTGCATCCTGCTAAAGGCCTGTCCAACCTAGGATGAAAGGGAACTAAGGACAATGGATAGTAAAATGTAGCTGATACCCTTTTAACAACACCTCCATGGTTTGGGAAGTTTTATAGTGACCAATGTCTTTTTACAATTTTTGCAAATGATTTGGTTATCAAACTGCCTGACAATGCGATTCATATTGTTTACAAGATGGAAATAAAACGTTGCGAGAGAAGGAGCGGCTCAGTGAGTACAGACTCTGGCACCGAGTTTGAATCAGGGGAACCTGGTTCAATTCCCGGTGTCGGCTCCTTGTGACCTTGGTCAAGTCACTTTATCTCCCTGTGCCTCAGGCACCAAAAACAGATTGCAAGATCCACGGGATAGGGACATGTGCCTGCAAAATGTGTCTAAAGCGCTACGTATAACTAGCAGCGCTATACAAGAACAAACTTGTTATTATTACTACTTGACTCTAAAGATACACAAAGTATTTTTTCCCCCACTTCTATACTGTTCATGATCTTCCCCTCCTCCTGACCTTATGTATGCAGGGTATGTCAGGGTATGTCATGGGGCACTCAAAGGGTTAAGGCTATTTTTCTTTATCAGGTCTCCATCCCAATTCCCCCCTCCTAATGCAACTTTGTATTGGCCCCTGGAGCGAGCCCTGCTCTAATTAGTGTGTGTGTGTGTGTGTGCGCGCGCACCCACGTACGTGCATGCCACCCACACGCATGCATGCAGTCGCGCACGCACAGCTACGCATGCACACTCGTGAGTCCAGGTGCTAAGCTTTAGCCTCTGTTCCCATTCAAATGAAGGTGATGTTAAGGTGTGTAACGCTTGGCCCCCTTTAGTGGGTCAGGGCCATCATTTGTAGTATATGCTGATCATGTTGGGGTCAAGACATTAGATCTCTGTAGTGTCTTTATTCCGTTATATTGGGGGAAATGACCGTTGTGGATATGTATTGGATGCAGACTCGTTTGTGTCATTATTTTGTCAAAATGGAAAACTGCAAGTGTATTTAAGTGACATTTGATTAGGATGAAAAAGCCAAACAGTGTATATGCAATATTATTTGCAAAGTGACTTTCTCCTGTTTCGCCTAATAAATATTGAATGAACACTGGTAGCTGTAAATCAGTGGCTGCAAATGTCCATTTGTGCTGCTCCGCATTTTCCTACGAATACTTTCATTGGATAGACAGACCAAGGTGGGGTTTTATTAGCTGATGTCGTACAACAAATGGAACTAACTTTCAAGATGTCGTTAAATTGTGATTATCAATCGCTGCTATTTCCATTGTTACCGACATATAGAATTGGTCTTAGAAAAAGGCTGCTCTCCGTTCAGATAACGTCCTGTGTAGTTTCCAGGAGTCGCCACTACTCCCAATGATGTGTCATGCAGGAAGTAAAGCGTTCTGAATGGCTTGGGGACTGCGTCACCCCCAGGGAAGTGGCTGGGCTCAGGCTGTGAGCCATTAGGAATAGATGATTATAGAAATTGAGTCTAAAGCAGAAAGGAAATGCTGACAAAGGAAGATGCAGCCTTACTGTCTATGGATCAAAGTGAAACATTAGACCCCTAATCCTGCAACATACAGCAGCCGTTTTAGGTTTATACCGTCAAGTGTTTCAGTTTTCATACCAGATTAAAAACTGTCTTGCAATAAATTACGGTGCAAGTTGATAAACCATTACTGTTCCATTTCAGAACTGTACAATACTGTATATTAAATATGTGGTTTTATTTTCTAAGTTTAATTCACAAAGGGATTGTAGAAAATAGAGCTCTTTTACCTCTGAAAGGCAGAGCTAGCTTGACTCTAATTTTACATAGTTTTGCTAGATTTGCTGTTTGCTGCAACTCCCGTTTTACATTTGCATGTTTAGTGGATCCGCAGCAGAAAAGTTTCAAATGTATTGTTGGTTAGTCAAAAGATTATTAAAGTTGTGTTTAAATTATGATAAAATGCAGTGCAGCCTTAACGTCACTTTAAAGTAAAATGTGGAACTTTCATTGAACTTTTTCATCAAAAATTATGTTGAAGAATGAGGATCGCGAAATCTATTTTTTAAGAGCTGCATCTTTCTTCCAGCTGATATAGATATATAGATAGATAGATATATAAAAAAAAATTATTCTGAGTGCTTCACAGTAATCTGTCTGATATAGTGTTGTATTCCCAAATGCTTGCATTGTTTGAGGAGTCGTGTCTGTGAAGATTCTATAATGTTTTAAATAATTTACCCATGTTTATTTTAGTATCAATATAGCACAATTACCCTGAAATTACAATATGTGTAATGATTTGATACGAAGCTAATGATTTGATACGAAGCTAATGATTTGATACGAAGTCTCTGTGGCTGTGTTTGCTGCATTGAAAGTAATAAGCCTATTCACTTCAATGGATGTCTGATACTAGTAGCTCCTTTTTTTTTGGAGTGTTGCGTCACGTGACACGCAAGGGAACCAATCACGGATTGGATCCCAGCAGCCAATCCGACTCCCCCCTTTGCTCCGATTTCTCCCCCCCCCCCCCTCTGATTTCTCCCATCTTCTCCGATTCACCTCACCCGTGTGTATTTGCCTGTGTGTGTGTCCTTCCCTCTGTGCTGTTCGCCCCTGGGACTCCTGGCTTCAGAATGCGAGGGGCTCCGGGAGTGAGAGAGGAACCAACGTGGGGTGGGGGGGGGGGGTACGACAGCACGAGAGCCCTCAGTTCAAACCACGCCCTCCCCCTAACCCCCCCGCTCAAACCGCGCCCGGCTCCCGCTCCCTACAGACCGCAGGTAGCAGTCAATTGCCTCTCAGCGCGCTGCCTGCATGCAGTGCGGGCGCGCTGACTGAGTGAGCGGGGCCTTAGCCTTAGTTCCCCATAATGTAATTGTGTGTCTGGGTTTTGTGAAAGGCACAGGTTCACTTTTCATTTTAATGTGAATTTTTTTTTTATTATTATTTTTTTCCTGTGTGGCAAATTCCTTCAGATGTGTTATTTGTATTAAAGCATTATCTATTTGAGAAAGTGATAATTGTGCAGTAAACCTGACATTAGTATTTACCATCAGATATGTTCAGTTCCTTTTTGTGTCGTGGTTTTTTTTTTATTCTCGTCTTCTTTTGAACGCATAGTTGGTATGGGAGGGCGTACAGAAAAAAAGGGAGGTAGGGGGAAGGGCAACACAGATAATGGAAACCCATTACTATATTTTCCAGAAACATGCCAGTCCTACAAAAGCAGATGTAACAATCGAATAAATAAAAGTAGTCGATCCAATAGTAAGTTTTGATACGGTGCAGAAAAACTTTGTTTTTTGAGTGTAGGGTGTAAGCATCTCCATGCATCGATTAATCCAGGGGGTGCAAACTTTTTTCCCTGCGCCCCCCTGCCGTCGGTCTCCTCACTCCCGCGCCCCCTCACCCCCACTTACCTCCGCTCCGGCGTCATGACGTCACGTTGTCATAGCAACATGACGTCACATGACCTCACGGCGTCGTTTGATGCCACGTTGTCATGGCGACGGGGGAAGGAAGCCGCCGGAGCCAAGATAACTAAAGGCTTACAGAGGCCCTGCAGCTCCCCCGGCACTTAATTTAGGGTGCCTTCGGGAAGCGCGCAGGGCCTCTGTAAACCCCGCGCCCCCCCTGCAAGCAGTCTCCCGCGACCCCCAGTTTGCTCACCGCTGGTAATCCATACAGTTGTTGTTTTTTTTTTTTATTATTGTCAAACTTGGGACTCTTCTGGTAAGACGTCCCATGGATATGTTGGAGGGTGATTTACCTAAAAATGAAATAAATGAAATCGCCGGCTAATATTAACGTGCCTTTATTTTATCCAGTTTACTGAAGATGATTTCACAGAAGGATTTGCTTGTCGTTTGGAGCGTACAGATTTGCAGCAATGTTGTATTTTGAATGGACCCTGTCAGGATTATGTACATCTTCCACCTGTCTAGTGTTTTCTTTCTCGAGAATAAAGTAAAGTCTGTATTGCTTCTGAAGTATTGTGATGTCTTTCTTGCTCTGTGCAGGTGCCAAGTACACATGAGAATTGATTGGTCCCTTGATGCAAAGCGCACTGCAAATGCGGGCAAAATGGATTGGTTTAGCTATAACGATATGTGCCCGTTGCTGTAAATGGCTATTGAAACACACACACTGATTGGAGTTAGTAGGAGCAGATCAAAACCAATACACATTCAGATTCGCATTTTCTCTATGTCCTTTAAATATTAACTTTACGGGTGCCTCCTGTGTTTTGGCTGTGCCCCCCCCCCCTTTTTTTTTTCTCCTTCCCATCATCCTCATTTTTTTGGGGATTTTGAACTCCCAGCATCTGTAAAGTTTGTTTTAAAGAATAGACACTGATTAAATACCCAAACCAATTAAACTGTCTAAGCGCTTTTTAAAGCAGTAAGATAAAACTTGGCTATGCTTCGCATGGGCCATTTAAAATAGATAACAAATGCTTTCCATGCATTGTGGTGGTATAACACAAATGTAACCTCCTAGTACTGTCCTCGGCAATCTACTAAAACCCAGGCGGGCCCAAACTGTTACCGTGCTGGGGATCACTTCAGTGTTGACTGGTTTTAGAGGGCTACCATACTGGCACTTTCTCTGTTTCAGTCTATTTCTATGTACATGTAACGTGTGTGTGTGCGCGCGCGTGCGTGTTCACTGCAGTGGAGAGCTACATTAAGTGGATTAATGCACAAATCTATGCCTAACCGTTTTTGATTGATTAACTGAAAAGGAATTGCAGAGAGCTTCACCTGTTAGTTACTGTATATTGGCAGGTTGCAGTGAGGCGAATGCTATATACAGTCTGAAGAAATAAAAGGACTAAGTGCCAGGTTCACTCCCCCATGGCTTTCTTCTCTACTATCAATTTTGCTGCCTTAGTTCTGTAGCTCTTGCCTTTTTTTTTATGAGCAAGGTAATTTTTCCTAATACATCTCATCCCTGGATCTATAAAAGTGTTCAGTGATGGTTTCCATTCCTGCTGCCCATTGAGCTCATGGAAGGATTGCTCTGACTTGCTGCTTCTGTGTGCATTTAAGTTACTCGAGCCCTAACCAAGTTACGCTTTCTGAGAGAGCTTCTTGGGCTTGTCTCGGGTGACGCGGCACATGTTGGTAAGAGACGTACAAAGCCATGTGGCTATTTTATGTCCCCTTGCTGCACAAGATAGCAAATGTATCCCCCGCCGTGTTTTTAATATGCGTGGTGGAGAGAGAGCCCCTGCACGAGTGTGAGTGAATAAAGATAAGTAATGTCTGTTCCTATTCCCCATCGTACTGAGCAGAAGAAATAAATCTAAAGTCATTGTAGATGTGGGGATAAATGGCTCTTGGAATAGACTGGTTTTCAGACAGTAATCTTATGAAACGTTGTTAACCCTGTTTTAGCAACCCTGGTGTGGAGAGATGATCGATGTACGACTTGACTATAAGAGTTGGTCTAACATTTAAAAAAAAAAAGTCAGACTTCCTGGGGGTGTATTCAAGATGGTCGCTTAACAGAAGCTCTCCCTCCCCGATCTTGGTCCACTGCCATCATTTCTCTGGTAACTGCAATCGCTGGATTGACTCGGTGGCGTGTAGGTCAGACTTGTGCGCACTTCTGTATTACCTGGCACAGTTCTTTCTCCCCAGTAGTCAAATTATCTCCATTAATTGCATCCTGCCATGTGGTTGAGCATCATCCTTGAAGTCGTATCGCTGCCATGAGCTGAAGCTATTAACTCTCGTGTATCAATTTACTTTCCTCGTACTGAATCTGCTCTGGTCGCCAGTGTCCGTTCTGATTTGACGTCATTAATTATGGTTGCAGTCTCTGCTGGATTGAGGCCCAATGCAATGTGATAATGGAGAAACCTTTCTGTTCTATTTCTGGTGTCTCCATATCAAACGTTGGTATGTTTTTTTTGTGAAAAAATTGCACGCTAAAGCGCTCTACCTATTGAAGTGTTATTAATTACACTCAGTGACGGTGATTTATGTCTACAATATAAAAGTTGGAAGGCTTACAATGATCTAAATTATCATATAAATAATTAATTTTGGATGATGAAAGCAACCAATAGCAAAGTATTAAGTCTCTTGCTGCTTGGGGAAACCCACAGATTCTCTCAAAATCCATAACAGGGAAAAGTGTGACAAGATGGTTCTCCTTGGTGCCAATGTTCAAAGCGGGAGGATCATATAACATAGAAAATAAGAAAAAACAGAGCCCCCATGGTGTAATATGATTTAAAAAAAAAATAAAAAAATCCTTAAACTATAGTGCTATATCTGTATTGGATACACTCGCACAGATCTCGTGTGTTTGCATGACCAATCTTATAGGTGAAGATGTAATAAAGACTGTACCACAGATTTCTTGACATCCACATCATTAAAAGAAACAAAAAAACAAAACAAAGTGGTATGTCTTCTAAAATAAAGCCTCTTCAGGAGGCCTCCTGAATCAACACACTCCATTTCTGTCTTTGTTTTCAGCCTTTAGAAATGTATTTTTTTATAGTGGTCTTCCTGTATCCACTCGTTGTTCTTTTCTCTGAATCTTGGATCAGTCTGAAAGAATCCTCCCCATGTCGGTGCCGCTGCAAAGGTTGCTGGTTTTATTTAACTGGATGGGAAGAGAAGTGGATGTCCGACGGTACGTTCTTGGTCCTCCAAAAAACTCCAGTAAAGCACTCTGGGAATTCATGCTGATGCAATATTGGGCCTACTAGAAAATTGTAGGTTTTGGACTGCTGAATATTTAACTTATCACACTTAGGCTGCGTCCCTAGAGGGGGGAGCAGTGCCGAACCGCGCTGAGGCTCGCCTGCTGAAGCTTGTGTGATTTCATGCATATGCAGGCGAGCCAGCGTGCGCGATCGGGAGGCGGGGCAGTGAAGTTGCTGGGCCAATAGCCTGCGACGCACCGACGTCAACGTCATGGTGACGTTGCTGTGCTGTGATTGGTGGTTTTCAGCCGACAGCGCGCTGAAAAACAGCTTTGGCTGTCGGCTGAAAAATCCAACTCCTCAGCACGCCTGCGGACGCTCGTGTGAGCAACCTCTAAAGACATCATTGAGGATGCCGGAGCTCAGTGCGGAGCGTCCGCACGGCTGAGCACTGCCTGTTCTTCCATGGACGCAGCCTTACACTTATCCTGGACTTGTCTTAACCCTAAGGATTCCCTTGATTTTTTTTTTTTTTTTTTAAACCATCCTGATAAAGAAATTCTCACTGGGGACATGTATTTAAACATTACTTAAAAGGACCAGAGTATTTTTCTAACTGATTCTGCGGAGGTTGATGGTGGCCACAACCTTCACTTGCCCACCAAGCCATACTCTGAACAAATGCTGTTTCGAAGGCCAAAAGATCCTTGACCAGTGCCCCGTGGAATTATGGAATATTTAGACTCCCATAGGGTCATGACTTATTATTTTTTTTTCTGCTTACAAGGAACTGTCTTGTTTTTTTTTGGTTTGTGTTTACCCCCTTCCCTGGATCTAGATGTATGGATCAATGTCTAGTGACAGGCTTACATTCAATTTAATCTTTGCCTATATCCTCTTGGGAAATTGGTTGAATCACAAGGCTTCATTTTACTATTCTCCATTTTAATGCAAGAATCCTAAATGGCAGAGGAGTGAAACATATTAGTTTTCATCTTGAAGCCCTATCTACAATCTATACAGTCCTCACTAGTTCCTTTTATAATTGTCGTTTTTAGCTGTCTCTGAACGCTGATCAAACTTTCACATCTATATAAAAAAAAATGAATAATTGTTTTTGATTTTTCGTTAATATATCAGGTGGTAATTTTCAATATCCAGAACACCATGTTTGGCGTTTGTCTAAAAGAAATGCAACTTCAGATACCCTTTTTATTCACAGCATGTACTTATGCAGAAGTCTGATGTTATCGTTGCAAATGTTCTTTTAGTCTCTGAATACATTTAGACATGGCATTCGATAGCTTTAGCAAAGATGTGCTAAACACCATCTGTTGCAATCCTAAAGAGGTATACTGCAGGTTTCTCCTCAGGAGCAGTGTTTTTATTTTTTATGTGGGCGCCTCCGGAGCAGAACCAAGATAATTTTAACTTTGGGGTCACCCTGGTTCCAGGCATGCATACTTGGCAAGGTAGCACTGATAGTTTTCCAAAACAGCGGTTTAAAACACACACACACACACACACACACACACACACACACACACACACACTGAATTTGCAGTTTGGTTTCCCATTGAGGGCACCGTACTACCTACCTTCCTTCACAGGTAAGTATCTGAGGAACCAGGGGGTCCCTGGAGCTGAAAATTGTGAGTTTTGGCTACAGTGAAAACCCCTGCTTACCACCCATGTAAAATTAATTGAGTAGGAGGAACTGCCCCGTTTTTTAAAGGTAATTTCCCGTTTTATTCTCTTGAACACCAAATCTAAACTTAGTGCCACTGTTTTTTTGTTGTTGTTTTTTTTTTTGCAGGTTTGTGAACTGCTTGGGCAAAGCCTAAGTGTGTGAAATGACAAAGCATCCACCGAATAGAAGAGGTATCTCCTTTGAAGTGGGAGCCCAGCTTGAGGCACGTGATCGGCTGAAGAAATGGTATGTTATACTGGAAGACGCGGTTGCTCACTTAACAAACCTTGTGTTGGGAGGGGTTTGTGCTCAGGGCTTGCCTTGTACCCAGAGTCTTTGTACTTACTATGGTTTTTGACATACTTTTTTGATTTTGCACAAAGTTTTTGAAATAGGCGTTTTTTACATTGTTGTTAATGGGGGGATTTTTTGGGGAGTTGGGAACAAAACACAAATTGATATGCCAGAGTTGTTACATCATCATTGTTACAGCTTGTAAAATGGAGTGATCCATGTTTCTCGGTAAATCCTCTGAGTGCCGGAGGGGCCCGAGCAGTAGAACCCCACCGTTCCTCCAGCATATTACTGCCACATGACTGCTCTCTGAAGTGGTCACATGATCGGGACATCATTGGGACATCCTTTTCACCCCTCTTCTAGACAGATCACATTGGAACCCAACACCACCCTAGAAAACTACCAGAAAACCCACCACGTTATGGGGCCTCTGGAATGCCAGACCCCATGATGTGGTGTGTAACAGATGGGCCATTACTAAGCTCTAAGATTCACCTTGGACCATAATAAGTGCCATAAAAATTCATAAAGTCAAATTGTAGTCTCCGCAACAGCTGTAATTTGCAGGTAAGGGCCGTTTTATAGTTGGTGCGTGCACGCCCGCGAATGCTCATGCACGAGAAGCACACTTTTTGTGTGTACTGGTCTGTGCTATGATGCGCACGGGTAGGCGGGGCCACATATACACACACACACACACACACACACACACACACACACTGGCCCCTGAATTCTCCCTGGGGTCCCCACACACACCTCCCAATATACCCT
>WSYH01018879.1:0-10683 GCA_036426205.1 Ascaphus truei
TGTATATATCAAGAGAGACAAACAGAGAGAGTCAAAGAGAGAGAGAAGAGAGAAACAGAGAGAGAAACAGAGAGAGAGAAAAAAAGAAAAACAGACAAAGAGAGAGATGTATGTGTATGGTTAATTTTAGCTAAGTGTAAGCAGAAATCTGTTCATCATAGCACTGTAGATTATTTCACCCACATTGTTATTGTAATTAAAACAGTAAACTTGTTTTGCACATGTTGATTGCCTAAGCAGAAAGTAAAGTTTCGATTCCTGTGAAAAGAGGGTATCTTAGACAAAGAATTTCAGCCAATTATTGTAACAAATTTCTTGTGGGAGAAAACCTAGGCGTATAACAGTTAGGTTGTATTATAACCTTGGAACAAACCGCGAAGATAACATGTAACTATTCACACATTCAGCAGACATCCGTATGCGTTCAACTTAGACACTGTACACTTGAAGAGAGAAGAAAGAGCAGAAGCTTCCACATTGCACAGCCATCCACCTAAATCATACAAATTTTTGATTTATGAAGCAATCGAGTCAACGCCTGAGAAAAGGGCAACCGTGGGGCAAATCTATGACTTGATCCAAAACAAATATCCATACTACCAAGAACCTGACAAACAATGAAATTTTAAAACTTCTGTACGATTAACTTTATCCGCAAATGAATGTTTTGAGCGTGTCCATGATCGGCAAGATCAACGATATGGATGCTGGCATGTTGCGCCATCATTTAAACTTACCATGGAATATGGAACATATCTTCTGTTAAATAGCATATTTTTGCCCAATACCAGTTACATTGAAGCCGCACAGACTGTTGCGTCTGCTGATATACCGGCACCCTCCATTCATCAAGACCAGATGCAAGATGGACATAACTACTATGATATGTATCAAAACTTATATGGCCAATACCAATGTGGATGTGCAAACAACCAACAACTGTACGTACCTCCGGACATCTTGTTTGAAGAAGCCACTGCAGATCCATATGATGGCCTCATGGAGATGTGTGTGATTCAGGATTCAACGGTTGCCTCAACCATGGATGATACTGTTGTGCCTTCCTGGAGCGAATTGGTGCAGCCAAATCAGTTTTGACTTCTACAAGAATGGTCAATACAAATTTCGTTATGCCTTTACTCAAATGTATACGTGTACATTAATATTATACAGCATTTGTTAGACAAATGAGTGGATACAACTTAACATTGCAGACAGCCTTACATGTAGCGTGCACAAAGACATTATTTCCTGTAACAATATACTACATGAAGAACCATTAGTACACATTGGTGACGGAGTCCTAAATCATAGATTATTATAGCTTTTAAAGTATCATTTCAACATGTTACACTAACTGTAACACACACACACACCTCATTGTTTAGCATTCAACATATAAAAACAAAGTGTCGCCCACATATGACGTGGGAACGTGGTCATGTCCCAAGGCGTCCTTAAAAAGGTTACCGATGCAAGCCCCACCCCCAACCGACGTGCGCGCGTGAAACAGTATTGGCTGTGCCCGTAGCTTATTGTTACGGTCAGTGCAGTGTGTCATGCGCGCGCGTCGGTGGGGCGGTGCGTGCACAGCGCTGGAGGCCAATAATCATTCAGTGGGAGGGGTGTTTGCGTGCATTTCAGGGTGCCTTAACATGACGTCACACGTATTTTGTTTGCTCGTTGGCTGATCGTCCGTTTTTGCCGTGGGCACATGTCCGTTGAAAAAGTTTAGATATGTACGTGTGTTAAAGTGAATTTGTTTCGCTTCCATATCATAACTTTCAGCCATGATATGCGTACTGCTAGCAGTACCATGGAGGGACATGTATTGAACGCACAGCGTACACATCGTTTTGCGCATGCGCTAAGACTTAGTCCACACATTTGTGACGTGCTCGCGCAACAGACGTTGTGCGCGCACATTATTATGTATGCAGGCACCGGAACAAACATATCAGTAGTAATGCCAGCAACGCCATTTGAAAAACGAGATTGTTCAGTATCTGTAGTTTTATCCTTGCAGTTTAAACATATACGTAATTTATGCGTCAATATCCACAATCATATAGAGATGTGTTAAGCGTTGTCATGCTGAAACATAGATAAATGTGGCATCATTGAACATCATGTGTTTGCTGTATTTCACAGATGTCGAGGATGAATTCATGGGACCAATGTATGATTTCAGATGGGCCAAACGTTATATTAGATGATGTGACGACTAGCGAACAACTATTATAATAAATATGTAACAATGCTTTCAATGATTGGTGCGCAGATTAACAATCACTACATAATGTTATCCTATTGTGCAACTATTTACTATGCACTTAATTATCATAATGATGTTGCTAAGCACTGAAGTTAGAACTTATATTGATATTTTTTTCTTTTCTACTAACATTATAAGTATGGCCATGTGATATATGCAACCTACATTATCACTCAGCAAACACATTAATCTACTATATATTCTAATCTCACGTGTGACTTGTCAAAGAATGTAAATGCTACATAACAGCTCGTAGACATTGTATCTGAACGTACACAATAACAATAGGGAGGTGATAGAAACTGTTTAGTCGTGTGAATGTTATATTATCACCTAAGTTATAGTGGTAACCTAACATGCATGAGCTAATGAATGTTAGGTACAGATCATTAAACCATGAACATTTGTGTGTACATTTAATTCACACGAGTAACTATAGTTTAGTGTTATTAGTAAACGTTCAACACATACATAGCTAAGTGAGGCCGATGATAAAAGCAACATTATTATGTTGGTTTATATTATTTCTGGTAGAAATACATGGATCACACAAAAACTTAAACACACACACACACACTATGTTGCTGAAATGTGTGCGTATGCAAATGTCTACTTCATTTATGTTCATATGTTGACAGTAGTTATAAAGGATCATGATCATTATGACTAACTAACGTGAATGAAATAAAAATTTTATTAACTACATTGTCATTGTGTTGAATGATTTAGGGAAAGTTGAGAATCCAAAGAACTATACTTTGGAATGGTGTTAACATTTTGACAAATTTTATATGAACGTCAAATCAACACACATCTTTCACTTATATATACACATGTGACAATGTAGTAATCAACATGAAGATGAAGTGAGAGAAAAATAATCACATACATTGTAATGTTAATGATGTTTAACACATTTGGGTCTTTTCATACAAACATGCATTGAGTGTTAACATTGCTCATGTGCATGAATGGATGTTGTTACGTTGCCAAAATTACATGTTATGTAATGTACAGTACATAATGATTTGAAAACACACTGCACAATAACCACCAAGTGTAGATAAACGCACGGACACAATACAGAAACGACATCCTTCAATTGTCACATCTTTTCATTACGTTCTCTTTATACATCCTGTAACTATACCTGTATCGAGGTTTGCACATCTTATGACAGATGTGAATTCAAATACATACCATGAGCAGTCCTTGGAGTGATATACCTTGAAAAAGAAAACATGGATGAATATAAATCATTGTCATGACATGTTCATTAAGATAAGCAACACACAGAAGTGACAATTTTGTATGTGATATGAAACAAAATCTAGAATACGTCAAATATGATCTTAAATACACAATAGTCTACATTACCGAATCGGGTAGACAGATTTGGGGGGGGAGGGGCTTGGATTGACCCGGCGGTCTTGGTACACGTTGGCACCAATGACAAAGTTAGAGAAAGATGGAGGGTCCTAAAAAATGATTACAGGGATCTAGGCCAAAAGCTTAAGGCAAGGACCTCCAAGGTAGTATTTTCTGAAATACTACCAGTGCCATGCGCTACCGCAGGGAGACAGTCAGAGATCAGGGAGGTTAATTCATGGCTAAGAAAGTGGTGCAGGAAGGGGGGCTTTGGGTTTTAGAGCACTTTTCTGAGAGGTGCCATCTATATTCTAGGGACGGATTGCACCTCAATGAAGAGGGATCTTCTGTGCTAGGCGGAGAATGCTAAAAAGGTTGGAGGAGATTTTAAACTAGGAAGGAGGGGGGAGGGGAATGAAACAGATAATTAACTAAATGGAATAGATGAGGATACAAGGTGGTATGGAGGTAGAAAGGGGGCAAGTGCAAGTTTGACAAGCAGTGAGACACCCATAGTAAATACAGGTAATACTAGAAAACTTCTAAAGGCTAAACCAAGTGGGAGCAGAAAGGAAGGAGCAGATAAGATAATAGTATAGGCTGAAAAAAAAATTAAATGCATGCTTGCTAATGCAAGAAGCCTGGCAGATAAAATGGGGGAGCTTGAATTAATAGCTGCAAGGGAGCAGTATGATATCATAGGCATTACTGAAACATGGTGGGATGAAACTTATGACTGGACAGTTAATTTAGAGGGTTATCTCTTTTTCCAAAGGATCTTACAAATAGAAGGGGAGGTGGAGTATGTTTATATGTTAAACCGGATCAAAAACCTATTATAAGGGATGATGTCTATGAAGGGAATGATGAAAATGTAGAGACTTTGTGGATAGAAATTAGCAGTGGAGGTAAAAGTATAAAGAAAATGTTTGTGGGAATATGCTATAAACCACCAAATATCTGTGAGATTGAGGACGCTAAAATACTTTTGCAAATGGAGAAGGCATCAAAACTGGGTCAT
This sequence comes from Ascaphus truei, assembly GCA_036426205.1. Lineage (NCBI taxonomy): Eukaryota > Metazoa > Chordata > Amphibia > Anura > Ascaphidae > Ascaphus > Ascaphus truei. The sequence goes on from WSYH01018879.1 coordinate 4,665, forward strand.
GTTTGCATAATGGGGGATTTTAATTATCCAGACATAGACTGGGGCAATGAGATTAGCGTTACAACAAAAGGAAACAGGTTTTTGGGGGTGCTTAAAGACAATTATATGACCCAAATTATTGAGGAACCAACCAGGAGAGGGGCAATTCTGGATTTGGTCATATCAAACAATGTAGAAGTAATAACAAATATTCAAGTCCTGGAACATTTGGGTAACAGTGATCATAACATGGTCTCATTTGAAATAAATTATCAAAAAACAGATTACTTGGGTTCAACAAAAACATTAAACTTTAGAAAGGCAGATTTTAATAAACTGAGGTCTAATCTAGTAGTAATACAATGGGATGATGTTTTTACAGGGAAAAATGTAGAAGAAAAATTGGCAGTCTTTAAAACATTGTTAGAAAAGCACACTTATCAGTGTATAGCCTTGGGTAATAAGTATAAAAGAAGTAAGTCAAAACCAATGTGGCTAAATAAACAGATAGGGGAGGAAATGGACAAGAAGAGGAAGGCGTTTAGATTCTTTAAGTCAGAAGGGACAGAGACATCGTATCAGAATTATAAGGAATGTAACAAAAATTGCAAAAGGGCAATCAAATTAGCAAAAATGGATAAAGAAAAAAGGATTGCAATAGAAAGTAAGGTCAACCCTAAAAAGTTCTTTAAGTACCTTAATAACAAAAAAATGAGAAAAAAAAATATAGGACCCTTACAGTGTGAGATGGGTAGGCAGATTATTGGAGATAAGGAAAAAGCTTATTAAACAAATTAAACAAATTCTTTGCCTCTGTGTTCACCAGGGAAGAATCAAGTTCAATAGTAGTGCCGCAGGAGGAAGCCACAACCTCCATATTAATGAACAATTGGTTAACTGAGGAAGAAGTTTATAAGCGACTTGAAAAAATTAAAGTAAATAAGGCACCTGGCCCCGATGGCATACATCCAAGAGTTCTCAAGGAGTTAAGCTCAGTAATAGCAAAACCATTATATTTAATCTTCAAGGACTCCATTTCCACAGGCTCAGTACCACAAGATTGGCGTAAAGCAGATGTGGTGCCTATATTTAAAAAGGGAGCTAGATCACAACTGGGAAATTACAGACCTGTAAGCCTGACTTCAATAGTAGGGAAACTACTTGAAGGTTTAATACGGGATAATATTCAGGAATACCTAATGGAAAACAAAATTATTAGTAATAGTCAGCATGGATTTATGAAGGATAGATCTTGCCAAACTAACCTTATTTGTTTCTTTGAGGAGGTAAGTAGGAATTTAGACCAGGGTAATGCAGTTGATGTGGTCTACTTAGATTTTGCAAAGGCTTTTGATACGGTTTCACACAAGAGGTTGGTGTACAAAATAAAGAAAATTGGACTCAGTGATAATATGTGCACCTGGATTGAAAACTGGTTAAAGGACAGACAACAGAGGGTTGTCATAAATGGAACTTTTTCAGGTTGGGCTAAAGTCGTGAGTGGAGTACCTCAGGGATCGGTACTGGGACCGCTGCTTTTTAACTTGTGTATTAATGACCATGAGGTTGGGATCGAGAGCAAAGTCTCCATCTTTGCTGATGATACTAAATTGTGTAATAGAATCAGAGCAGGATGTAATTTCTCTTCAGAAGGACTTGGAGAGACTGGAAATGTGGGCAGGTAAATGGCAGATGAGGTTTAATACAGATAAATGTAAGGTTATGCATTTGGGATGCAAGAATAAAAAGGCGGCTTACAAATTAAATGGAGATATATTGGGGGAATCCTTGATGGAGAAGGATTTAGGAGTGCTTGTAGACAGCAGGCTTAGAAATACTGCCCAATATCATGCAGTAGCTGCAAAGGCAAACAAGATCTTATCTTGCCCCTTTACAAAGCATTAGTAAGACCACACCTTGAATATGGAGTACAATTGTGGGCACCAATCCTAAGAAAAGGGCCATAGAAGGGAAGTAAACATAATTATGCCCCTTTACAAAGCATTAGTAAGACCACATATTGAATATGGAGTACAATTGTGGGCACCAATCCTAAGAAAAGACATTATGGAACTAGAGAGAGTGCAGAGAAGAGCCACCAAATTAATAAAGGGGATGGACATTCTAACTTATGAGGAGAGGCTAGCTAAATTAGATTTATTTACATTAGAAAAGAGGCGTCTAAGAGAGGATATGATAACTATATACAAATATATTCAGGGACAATACAAGGAGCTTTCAAAAGAACTATTCATCCCACAGGCAGTACAAAGGACTCGGGGCCATCCCTTAAGGTTGGAGGAAAGGAGATTTCACCAGCAACAAAGGAAAGGGTTCTTTACAGTAAGGGCAGTTAAAATGTGGAATTCATTACCCATGGAGACTGTGATGGCTGATACAATAGATTTGTTCAAAAAAAGGTTGGACATCTTTTTACATGGGATATACCAAATAATTATACATGGGAAGGATGTTGATCCAGGGATTAATCAATTTGCCAATTCTTGGAGTCAGGAAGGAATTACTTTTTCCCCTTAATGGGGTTTTTTGTTTTCCTTCCTCTGGATCAATTAGTAAGTATAAATATAGGATAAAGTATCTGTTGTCTAAATTTAGCATAGGTTGAACTTGATGGACCTACGTCTTTTTTCAACCTCAGCTACTATGTAACTATGTAACCCTTGGATAACCGTGTATGTGTGTGGTTGGGGGGGGGGGGAAGGGAGGGGTGTCTGTGTAACTTGTATAGATCCCCTATAGTGCATGAACTGCATATAGACATAACCAAATAACATGAGAACTCACATTAATATTTGCATCTTGTTAGAGATTAGTACAGCAGCATCTGCCGGTTGTAGACTGCTTGCCTTGAGAATTCTGTACTACAACCCATCCAAGATGCGAGATGTCTGCAGCACGCTGCAAGATTTCGGCAGCCAGACTAATGGCCCATCAGATTAAAACAGTAGGGGTCCCTACATTTGAATGGGACTCATGCTTTGTGAATCCCTTTTAAACACAGAGACCCCCACTGTGTTAATATGATGGGCCATTACAGCCTTCTGTGGACCATCTCACGAGTTAATGCGAGATGGTCACAGGTTTTACTTGGTAAGTGGTCTAAAACCAGCAATTGCATCTGTACTCCTTAGAAAATGGTGGAATGCATGATTCATAAGGTATGTTCATCATTTACATATAAAAAGAAAAAGAATAACATAGCACAATACTGTATATAACATTGAATAAAATTAAATTTGTCATATTGGATGTACAGTTGCATATAGGCCTCTTTGTCTATTGTTGTATACTTCAGTTCACTTTCCCAGAAGCATTCCAATTGACAAAAATAAATATATATAATGAAGTGGGTTTGGGTTCTCAGCTTGTTAAGACTGTGTATGTCTACATATCTGTAATGTCTAAGACATGGCCTTTAGTAAACCTGAAGATTGAGACCTTCTATAGGTTTTGTGAGAACTGCTCACACATGTATGTATGATTGACATGTAACTAATAATGTCATACATTGTTGACAATTATATAATATTTTAACATTATCTTGCGTTAGATTGTATTATATTAGTTGTGTGTTTGACCTTACTAGGTTGCTCCTCAGGAAAATACCATGTTCATCATTGTTGGGAGGCGTACAACCTGAGCTGTTGAAATCACCTTCATCATTAACCTTTTGATAGGACAAATCAAGCTCTGGTCGTGGTGTGCATCTGCTCTTTGCAGCATTGTCCACAAGCTTCTTTTTCAGTTTTCTCTTGCTGTCTGAACATCTTTTTTTGTTTTTAAGAATGTCTACAATACGCCCAGTATTAACTTGGGCATTAATATCCTGAAGTATTTGGTGTCAAATTCTGGATTTCGCTGCAGTGCTTGGTTTTTAAAGCAGAATTCTTCAATAGTTTTGGGTGGGTATCCACTATCCAATTTAATAGGACAGGTGTGTGCAATCATTTCAGTCTGTGCCCCTCTCCCTGCTCTCCCCCTTACTTGCTCCCCACTCCTTGCCCTTTCTCCAGCATCAAATGATGCCACGGGGGCATGTGATGGCACGTTGCCATGGCAACATTATGTCATGTGACCCGCAATGTCATTTGACGCTGCGTTGCCATGGGAATGTGTCCCCCAAGACAATGTAAGAGAAGTTGCAGAGGCCTCACCCAATCCCCTGGCATTTAATTTAAATGCCTGGGGAAGAGTGCGGACCCTCTGTAACCACCATACCCCCCTGGAAAATGTTGCACCCCCCAGTTTGTGCACCCCTGTATTAGGATATCCAATTCAGTATCTGTAAATCTTATGCTTCTAAGATGAAAAGCAGCAGCAGCAGCAGCAGCACATTATTTGTCCTAATTTAATGTAGCTTAGTGTATCTGGCTGCCTCTCACTCTGGTGCATTGTCTATGTCTCTCATGCAGGATGCCATAGGCTGCAATATCATTGGCTAAATCTGTACACCTACTTTAACACAAGCAATAACATTATGTTCCAGGTTTACACTGACAGTTTTCTTTAATGTAAGCATGTCTGAATAATAATATTAATAATAATTAATCTATTTACCTGAAATAGTATGTAAATCTAGTGTTCATATGCTGCATTGTTAAATCCTGCCCTCATCTTAGCTACCATCTAGATTTATTCAGCATAACAGTCCAATGACTCTTATTTGCACAAATCAATGTAGAAAATTGAGTTTTCAATTGAAATATTACAGCCAATCATAAAGTACTGTAAGTCAATGGTTAGTAAAGCTTTTTTTTTAGGGGATAGCATACTGTAGTCTACTGGCATTTATTTGACAGACAATTTCAAGGCAAGTTCTCAAATCCAAGATTACATTTATGGCATCCCATCCATAGTGTTATCTATTTCACAAATGCTGAAGGGTAGTAAATAATAAAAAATAATTTGCCCCTTAGAAAAATCCCTGTCATGGACCTGTTGTCAAGCGTATGCATGTATGTATAAATATGGTAGGGAGTGGGAGTTGTCTAGGGAATGATTAGTTCATGTGGATAAGTCCCTTGAGACCTATTTTTTTTCTTTCTGAACAGAACTTTCATTGTGAAGAAATATGCTCAGCTTGACTCAGTAAGAACCCTCACTTGTTTATCTTAACAAAACAAATACATTTTCTTTTCTTTGTTATTCTTTTCCACTTTGACAATTGTAACACCTTATAACTCACCTCCCTGTCTCCCAATTTCCTCCCTGTAACATATTCAATATTCTACTTATAGACTTGTCTTAATATCACATTGATCAGATGGCACAATCTTAAATTAAATATCAATGATTTAAAAAAGTTCAAAAACATTAGTTTCCCCTGCTATAAAAAAAATTATTCTTGATATGTATTTGCTTTATGCAAGTTTTAAGCACCACATGTTCTTTTCAAATGCTTTTGTATTCAATAATGTTTCCACCAGGAAGAAAGTTGCTAGTGGCATGTTAAGTGCTTGCATTGCCCATCAATATTTAGGGTTTCTGTGTATAAAAACGGAGACCAAGCAATTCCAGATCAATTAAACATGGGGATTGTGGTATGCAAACAGACACTAGAGCGAGAAATGGAGGAGATCATAAGAGATAAAGACATAGCTGCTTAAGAGCTGGAGAATCTAAGGGCCCAGATGGCTGAGGTTATAAAAAGGCAGGAGGGCCTTCTGGGCGCCGCCATCTTAGGCTCCGCGTGGCAGCTGCAGGCTGCCTTTCCTTCCGCCGGGGAGGGAGGTGAGTGGAGCGCCGGGGAGTGGAGCACCGGGGAGTGGAGGGAGGTGAGTGGAGCGCCGGGGAGTGGGGGAGGTGAGTGGAGGGAGGTGAGTGGAGCACCGGGGAGTGGAGGGAGGTGAGTGGAGTGCCAGGGAGTGGGGGAGGTGAGTGGAGGGAGGTGAGTGGAGCGCCAGGGAGTGGAGGGAGGTGAGTGGAGCGCCGGGGAGTGGAGGGAGGTGAGTGGAGCACCGGGGAGTGGGGGAGGTGAGTGGAGGGAGGTGAGTGGAGCACCGGGGAGTGGAGGGAGGTG
>WSYH01018880.1:0-10682 GCA_036426205.1 Ascaphus truei
GCTGTATTCTCTGTGTGGGGTGAGGACTGCTAGGCTTCCCCCTGTATTCTCTGTGTGGGGTGAGGACTGCTAGGCTTCCCCCTGTATTCTCTGTGTGGGGCGAGGACTGCTAGTATTCCCCCTGTATTCTCTGTGTGGGGTGAGGACTGCTAGGCTTCCCCCTGTATTCTCTGTGTGGGGTGAGGACTGCTAGGCTTCCCCCTGTATTCTCTGTGTGGGGCGAGAATAGCTCTGTCTGTGATATTGTGTTGTGTCTGCTGGCTCCGGCCAGAATAAATATACTTTTATTTGATCTCTGTGTCCTGTCTTGCGCTTGATCCCATGAAAGAGTTCTCGTCTCCCGTGACAGGGTGGAACAGTATAAATATGTACCCCGGAATTAGGTAGGTCGCTTTTACCAAATCCGTCCCTCTCACCAGAATCCACCTGTGGATTAGGCACTAAAAAATCCAAATTCCATATTGAAGCCGAAATCCACACTGCGGATTATAAAATAAAAAATAAAAAAACCTCCCTCTCCCATGGATTTAATCTGAGTGCGTATTTTTAACAATCTGACCGTGGATTACAAATCCGCCATGTGGATTGTGAGTGATTGAAAATAAAATTATGGAAAAGGTGGATCGGCTTTATTGAGACTGATCGGCAGAAACATGCGGACCAAAGGAACCGGCGAATCCAAAACCGCAAACAAAATGTGCCGTCTCTAACTTCTTGTCCCTTTTGAGCTAAAGAAAGGCAAAGGTTTCTGTGATTTACATGTGGTCTCTGAAGCTTCTCACACACTTTGTGTGTTTCTTCCCCTTGACAGTTCATAGCTCTATCGTTTATATTATGTGTGGATAATCAGGAGTCTATTGTTTTTATACAGCGGTAGAAGATGTTATTACCCCCATGAATGCTTGTTAACGCTTACAATAACGAGGGGGGGGGGGAAGACATGCATTAAAGAGATATCACTCGCATTACTGTCGTTTTCAATGGAGCCTGTGATATTTCTTGTCTTGATGTTGAATATGGCAGTAGCATTAACGGTGCAATAACGTTTGCTACATCTGTACATGCAAACTAGGCTGGAACAGGATGCAGGTCAGTGTCATAGCAAATTAACGATGATAATTAGTAGTCCTACAATGGTGCATGCTGATTGAAAACAGTTCAAAACTCCTTCAATTACCTCTTAAGTAGTAATTTATAAGCTTTGTGAGACAAGCATCTCTTTTCTTTCTTAGATTAACAGCAGTGTTTTGCAGTGAAAGATCTAATGGGACCATTATCAGGCTCTGTAATTAACATGCAACCTTTACAAATACATTTGCTACTCTTTTTCTTTTTTTTTTAACCCTTCACTGCTAGTAGAACATGCAATAAATTGCAATAATAATTTGCTATTCTACGAAGCCAATGATTTGAGTATCTGTTATAACTTCTGAGAGAAACAGATTACTGATTATTAATTAATAATAGGCATCTAAAGGCACTTTCTCTTATAGCACCTGGGGGCATTGAAGCCTTGATATACTTAATAGAACACACATAAAGGATAGGTCCCTGCTGTACATTTTCTTACCTGAAGGTAAAACGAATACTGTACTTTGAAGGGGGACACAACAGTTGCCCTTCTTCCTTAGAAAGGACCCTTGCTGTTTAGGAAACACATTTTTTTGTATTTAATGTTCTTATGGTACTGTAAATATGGAGCACTGGTAATGAGGCTTGAGTCTGAAATGATAGTTCTACCTGCTGGACCAATAAACTCGCTGTGATATCTACAACTCTACTCAAAATTAAATCTTCCTGGCATCCTGAAAAGGATCCGGTTCCGACACATGAAATGTAAAAGGGCAGTGCCACTACCTGGCTTAAAGGTTACCCTGCCACAATATACAGTATGTAGTATGTATGAATGTATCTATGTATGTAGCTAGGACCCCTTAGCCCCCTTTCTGCCCCTTACCTTCCGATACAAAACGGAGGCATGTGGGGGGCTGCGGCTGGTGCAGGGCGCTTGTGCGGGTGGTGCGGGAGGCAGGTCAGTGTCCGCAGGTATTCAGGATGGCGAACGGTTCACAGGAGGTTCCCTTTTCAGGGCGCCGCCATTTTGTAATTGATTGCGCATGCCATTAGGGGAAATGTTCTACAGGAACTACAAGCCCCAGAAGGCACTGTGGCTGCTAATCACCTTGCAGGGGGATATTGATACAATTTGCGTGCTGGATACCACGACAGTTGGAGCTAGGACAAGGAAGCAGTAGGTTGTGTGTGCAGGTGTCAGTGGCATCTGCACTGGGCCAGATACCCCCTGTTAGGTCCCCGACTCCCACATAGCATGTAGTGCTATATGGACTTGCCCTTAGACAGGGACATTGCCCCGCTTAGCACTGTCAGTGTCAGAGACACAGTGAGACACCGCACGGTGACTGCGGCCTGCAGTCCATACCCATCATCAGTGAGGGACCCTCCAGCGGGATACCACCCACCGCGGAAGCGGACTCATCGCTGACATCGCTGGATCAGTGGATCCTATCTTCTACAGCGCGCCCGGGTGTGGCATCACCCGGCATGTACCTAAAGCCTCACGTGCACCAACAACACTTTAGTGGGCAGCGCTGTACCACACATTGGGTGGGGGTTACTTTGTGGACACCGAGTTGGTTCGGTGCCCAAGGGCCCCTATGTACTTTGGGGATGGTGACTCCATTGAGATGGGGCAGAGTATTGGAAGGTACGGCCATGCATGGCCTGGTGGTTAGGCTGTAACTATAGTTAGCTGCATATAGTAAACTGTTCCGTTATACCCCATGTGTATTATTTCTTATGTGTCCTGTAACGCGGTCATTCTACACTATAGAATCCCACTACAGGTGGAGGCTTGTAAGGAATCGGGGAGCGCGTCCCCCACGGTGCACTCCCTCCTTACCTGCTGCTGCACAGCTTTCTCCTGCAAAGCATCTCAAAGCATGCCCCCCGCAGCGTGCAACCTCTTTGCCTTTTGCTGTGCAAACTCCAGCACAACTTACAGAGCGCAAGCGCTCACTGAGAACTTTGAATGTTTCCACGGAGCTTGGCACCGCTCCTTTGCATCAAAACTGATTATTCCTCACCTGTCTCCTTCACCATTCACAGCCTATCCCTGCTCCGTTGTTCTCCCACCTCTGCTCCTCCCCTCTGTCCCAAGGGCCTCCTTCTGCTATATATGCTCAGCTATTGCATTCACATTTTGGCTGAGCATAGTCATAGGTGACCTTGTGTTCCCACTTCCCTGTGCCTGCCTTGTTCCTGTGTCTACGTTTTACCTGTTGCTGCTTGCTTCCCTGTGTACCGACCTGGCTAGACTTTGGACCACTCTCTGGAATACTGACCCCGGCTTGCCTTTGACCTTCCGATCTTCTCCATCCCTGACCATGGCTAACGGACAATTTACTACGCTCCTGGCTCCAACCCTTGACCACTGTATTACGGACTTCGACTATCCTCCTGGCACATCCCTCGACCTTGGCAAGTACAACTACTAGCAAACAGAGTATGGATCAGAAGAACATCCGCTCCAGGTAAAAAGGTAAGGCGCTTACCAGCAAAACAGGGTAAAAATCAACTTTATTGGACTACATAAAAACAAAGAAACAAACAGTGCTAACTATTCTCCCACACGTTTCACGCCCACTGTGGCGCTTTCTCAAGGAGTAACAAGGTGGGGGAGGTCAGAGATATTTAAACCTCCCACCGTCATGCAAAACAGCTGTTCATGATGATTAACTAAGCCATTGCAAAACAAAAGGAATAGATAAAAAGGAAGGAAAGAGAAAAGAAAGAGGGAGAAAGGAAAAAGACATGAAACAAAACAAAAAGAGAAAGCGAAAAAATATTACAAAAGGCAAAAATAATAAACATATACATGAAGGTTGAAAAATAAAATAAATAAATAAATGTTGTCACATAAATAACGTCCTTAATGTATACATGGCAACCAACTGAGTGAATGTAAGAATTTTCTCAATTATTACCAATAATAAAAAATAATCATCAGAGGCAAGATATACTAGTCATAATGTATGTATACAAAAAAATAAAAGAAACATAGTGACACTAGTAATTAAATCATTATAATAAAGAAAATATGTCCTATAGTAAACAACCATAACTATTAGAACAAGCAATAACAAAATCAACTCATATATAAATTAACATATATATATAACAGAGTGAATAGAAAAAGGAAGAAAAAGGAAAAAGAGAAAAACATATAATAATACTGACAGATGTTACCAAAATAACATAAATGTAACTGGATATGCATAGGGAACAGTATGGAGGGAGATAAAGCAGTGGTTTACCGAAAAGGGGTAAAGATCTAATAATCGACGGCCACCCCTTTTTGTCACAAGATATAGCAACAAGGCTAATGACATTAAAAGGATAATAAAGAAAATTGGCACATTTTGGCTACAGATCCATTTCTTAAAGACATGGCATCTAATGATCCAAAAATTGTGTTTCAAAGATCTGAAACAAGGGGCAATCTTATATCACCTAGTGTGCCCAAATCGACCTTAAAACAAACTAAGGAATTTTTTCCAAATTTTACTGGTTGCTATCCTTGGCGTCATTGTAAAAAGTTGATTTTTACCCTCTTTTGCTGGTGAGCGCCTTACCTTTTTTCCTGGAGCGGATGTTCTTCTGATCCATACCCTGTTTGCTGTCATCTGTGAGGATCTTGCTACACCACCGGAGGTCACATGGGAGACGCTTCTGGCAGCGCCAGGGAAGCAGCTTGAAGGAAGGGACTCAGGACGGTGTTCTATCGTGAGTAAGGCTACTCCACACCGGGCTCGACGGGGCTATGGGGACTACGTGAATATATTTCACATCATACTGTCCCTGTGTTGTTCCCCTCCTGTTCTCCCCAATTATCCGTTTTTACTTATTACTGCTTAACCCTTTATTTCCCAGTACCTGGTGTCAGCTCCGTATATTGCATTTATCAGTGCTTTAGTGCAACTGCAGCTGGACCGCCTGGAGCTTGTACGCGTTTTTTTTGTTCCAAGTACAACTACTAATCTACTTTCTCCAATCCAGACCCGGCGACTCTCCACCCTCCAGGCGTGCCCCGCTGCTGTGGGTGCGCAGTTTCATACTTTCCCACCTCAGTACCATTTTAAACATTGGTAAATATAAAGATCATAAAAATACCACTGACATGTCTTTGACAGGTCGTCAACCCTTCCTTTCCCCATTATCTCTTAGCATACAGTGCTTCCACTGCAGCCAGGGATTCTGGGTAATGACATGCAAATGCGCACACTGTGTCACCATTCGCTTCGTATCAATTTTATCATGGACCCCCGAAAAGCTTATGCGTACCGTATTACACAGCTTTTCAGCCTAGCTAGTAAATCTACTCACAGACAGCTTTTTCCACCTTTTTGGGTGTCATCGATGTGAAAATGTTTATATTAGCTTTGCAATGTGAAGCTGGAAGTGATTTCATCACACCTTAAAGTTATGGCGGGTAGAAAAAGTGACAAAAACCCTCAACTGTACAGTATACAATAAATAAAAATCACACCCTGTGCACACATTATCATGTTTCAGGCAGGGCTGCAGCCCTGTCCTTCCACATTATATCTTAGCATACACTGCTTCCACTGCAGACAGGGGTTCTGGGAAATGATATGCAAATGAGCACACCGTGCCACCTTTTGCTTCTTACTCATTTTAACATGGACCCTTGTGGAATTTTAGGAATATTTACAGATACATAGAAAAGTGCTCATTTTTAAAGCTATGAACGAAGAAATATCCTTCCCTTTAACATTTTGTGATAAAAAAAAATGCAAGAACTGAGACGAGTGTACACATCTCTTATAGCGTATACAATGTATATTACATGAAATGAATTATTGGACCATTTGCAGCTGGGCTGCCTATTGTAACTAAACTTGTGACATATTATGCATAATAAAGTTTGTTTGGCTTTTATTTAAAACCAGAGACAGAACATAAAACACAGACAGAGCTCAGTGCACATCCAGTGAAACTTATACACAGTACAGTGCCTAAATATATATGTATAGATATATTAACCTGTACATTACCAGGAAACGCACTCTGTATTAGATTTGTCACAATCATACTGCAAGCAAACAAGTTCCCCTGAGAGTGGGAGATGCTATGGAGTGAGCTTTTAACCATTTAAATGTGGGAGGGGAGAGCTTCAATTAGGTAGGAGGTTGCCACCCTCCAATCAGCTAAGACTAGCTGAACAAGAATTGTAAAACATACAGGACACCTACAAGCTCATATTGAACCCCCAAAATAACCACAACATATATATAAGCATATAAGTGTCACAGAGGAGTGCTACTGAACATGGCAATATGTATTTAAAACCAGAGACAGAACATAAAACACAGACAGAGCTCAGTGCACATCCATTAAACTTATACACGGTACAGTGCCTAAATATATATGTATAGATATCTATTACATAAAAAGACCATTTATATCTGTGTTTTATGTTCTGTCTCTGGTTTTAAATATATATTGCCATGCTCAGTAGCACTCCTCTGTGACACTTATATGCTTATATATATGTTGTGGTTATTTTGGGGGTTCAATATGAGCTTGTAGGTGTATTGTTTGGCTTTTAGCAACTTTTTTTTTAACTAAACCAAGCAAATTTGTTGATCAGATCGATGACAAACAAAAAATTGTCAGTTTTTGGAGGAGTTCGGGAATTAAAAGTACATTTTTACACTGTACCTTCTAAAATGAATGCCTTTTCAAACAGATTTATCAGCATTCCACTCACATTCTTGGCTGGTTATTTTTACAAGGCAGAGCTAAATCACCAGAAGGCCAGTTAGACAGCGCAATCTGCTTCCCATTGAGAAAGAAATTGAAGTCTCACTTTCAGGAAGAATTTCACATGTTCTTATAACTAGAAACTGTTGCAGGATAGGCAGTCATGGGGAGAACTATCTAATTACTATGTGTATCCAGGTCAACTTTAGTCTCTACATATAGTAGTCCATAATGAAATAATGTAAGTGAAAATTAAGTGCAGTATAGCGCTTGCGTGACAACCTAAATAAACAAAAATGTGACATTGATAAATAAATGTGACAATGATAAATAAACCTGTGTATTTGAGTCCGAAAAAGAGTCCTTTGAGCTGCCCAAAAAGTTGCTCTGGTTATCTCTCAACCAGAAATGGATATGAGAGTGATAAACCTCTTGTGGTGCTGAGGCAAGGGATGACCTGTGAGATTCAACTGGACTGTAGATAATGTCCTGTTCCTTAAATGAATACCTCAAGAGAGGGGAGACAAAACATAGAGATACACAGCAATAGTGCATTACCCAAGGACTATATACATGATATAAATGAACTGAGAAATTTAATTAACAAACACATTTTATCATTTTATCATTCCGCATTGGTTTATTAAATTGCTCAGTTCATTTATATCATGTATATGGTCATTGGGTAATGCACTATTGCAGTGTTTCTCTATGTTTTGTCTCCCCTCTCTTGAGGTATTCATTTAAGGAACAGGACATTATCTACAGTCCAGTTGAATCTCAAAGTCCATCCCTTGCCTCAGCGCCACAAGAGGTTTATCACTCCCATAATGAAATAATGTTGAACTTTTTTCTACACAACAAAAAATATGTTACTTAAAAACCTGAGGAAGGGTGAGGTTGACATATAGGGGCCTATTCTAGTAGCTATTCAGAAGGCCTCGATAAGTTGGTTAAATCGTGTGGCAAAAGCATTTTATAGCGTTTTCTGGCTCCTGGCCAAAAACGCTGTGCGGTAGCCGGCGAGAAGCCCATAATCGCAATTTTGATACAATTGTGCAATTCAAGTAGCTTTGATTATCTTATCAGAGCTCTGGATTTGCGATTTTATCCTAAATTCTTCTCGCCAGCAAAAGCAAGAAGCTAACAAGGAGGAGCTAAGGGAAGCTGAATTCTTGATGTAGGCCTTAATTTCTGCACTCCAAATTGCCCGCCATGATTATGAAGTTCTGCGGGAGCAATTGGATAAGGAGCGAGAAGCTAACGCTGAGGTACAGTGGTGTATACTCTCAGCTATATAAGAGTACGAGGCTTTGAAGAAAACAGAGCGTCTTACGGAGAGAGTTGGAGGAGGTGACGACAAGTCTAGAAAGGGCCAACACCTCAATTGCTACCGTGGATTAAAAGCAGAACAAGTCTAACAAACTGATTGCTAACCTAAAGCAGAAATATAAAGAGGCTTTACAAGAGGTTCATGCTCTCAGTGCAGAGGTGGAACACTCACACCAGGAGGGCCACGGTCTAAATACAGAGCTACCTAGGTTGAAGGAAACCCATGAGAATGCCCTGAGTGATTTAGAGACTGTAAAGAGAGAGAATGCAATTCTGAAAGAGGAAAATTCAGATTTGTCTGACAAGGCCACTGAAGGAAAAGAAAAGCTTCACCAAGCAGAAAAAGTGAAGGAGCAATTGTCCTGGGAAATTTAGAAGTACAGGCAGCATTGCAGAGCCAGCTGCAAGAGCTGCGTGCGCATCTACTGGAGGCCAAGGAGAAGCAGCGGGCCCTGCAGGAAGAAAGTATCCAGGCCGTTAACAAAGTAAACGTTCTGCAGGAGCGTCTGAGTACCCAGTGTCCCCCCGCAGAGCAGCATGAGGAGCTGGAGGCCACGTTGAGCATTACAAGAGAATCACTGGAGGTGGAGCTTAGAATCACTGGAGGTGGAGCTTAGAGACCAGGTGACTCTGTATGAGAGGGAGCACGAGAAGGTCCAGAAACTAGAGCAAGAGGTGGAGACGTGGACGCAAGCTCAGAGCAAGCACAGGCAAGAGATAAAGGTCCTGAGAGTAGAATTGCATTATGCAGTCCAGTAACAAAGATCTCTTGCTGAAGAACTTGACCTGCAGCAAAAAGAGAAAAGCATTCAGACACTTCAGAAACACTACAGAGCATTTATCTAAGGAAGGATGGCGAAAGAAAGCTATTTACGTAAATGCTCTGCAACTGTCTCCATACAGTCTGCCTACAGAGGAAGAAAAGCTCGCAGAGCAAAGCAACTTGGGTTATTCAGTCATTCTGGAAAATGAGGCAGGAAAGAAAGAAGTATCAATACTTGAAGGAATGCATGATTCAACTACAGTCAAAGGATAGGAAGTACCAGCAACAAAGACGCTACCGGGACGTGAGACAAACTGCTAGAGTGGTTCAGTCCGGATATCAATCCTACCTCCTGTGCGTTCCTATAAGCGTATCTGCAATGATGTTGCAGTAGTACAATTCGCTATTAAGATGGAGTCACTAATAAGAATAGGAGGAAAGATGTCCCCGTATGTACATTGGGGAAAAGTGTCATTGGAGGTCCAGTGGTACTCCCATCGGAGTAAGTTAATGAGACAAGAAAAAAACCCCAAAACTACAAGTCTGTCGACTGTAAAAGAGAAGTGCCATGGGGTACAATTGGAGTTAATGAGAACTTCACCAAAGTTAAAGTACGAGGGCTAAATTATGCTGAGGCAGACATAAATCATTGTGCGAGTGACACGGACATCACGCGATGCGTGGAAGTACACAATGCTAAGCAAGGGAAAGAAGAGGTAGCAAAATGCCAGTCTTCAGGCCCTGAAGGCCTGGTAATTGCCCCAAAAGAAAAATGCCTGAATTGGAAGTCAAGGGAAAAAAAGGGGGCGACATCGGACGTTTCCGACAAAGATGCTAGTGCACGGGAATGGTGCACGGGCTGGTCCCCAGGACAGTGTTACGCTGGGGAGGGGGATATGTGATGAGTCATTAACTCAGTATGCCGGAGTTAAGAGCATATGTGTGCTTCCAGCATACAAGCCGTTAAATTCCGCCTGGAGAGGCTACATGCACCTGCAGCTAATTAAGCAGTAAGGACTCCTGAGAGACTGCAGGTTTAAAAAGAAGAAAGTGGCTTACACAAGCTGAGTTAGTTTTTCCCCAGGAGAGTAGAGAGGCTTCTCCCAGCTAGGAAGGACCCTGGCTGTTCTGGTTCCCCAGCCCTGCAATAAGCTCAGGTGCTTGGACCCCAACCCAGGATAAAGACTGCTACGTGATGGACACAGCCTGTTCCCAGAACCGGTGTCCTGATTGTTGTTGGAGCTACAATTACAGATAAGAGACTTTCTGATTTGAACATTGAATGTGTAGTACATGTTTTGGGTGGATAACCAGATTAGCTGGCTGCCTCGCTAGAAAGGGCTGCAGTAAAGTTTAGTTAGTTTCCCTAATGGGAATAAGTGTTTATTTTATGGTTTATTTTGCCTTAAAGGGATAGTGGACCTGATGTGTATTTGTGTGGTGGATAATAAATCACTACAGTTAAGCTTTACACAGTGTCTTAGTATCTTACTGACCCTTCCACGAGGCCGTCCTGCCACTATATATATATATATATAGAATACAATGCACAGCTGGCACACCATTTGCAAGTAAATAAGTTTTGGTGCTTATCCCATAAAGCAATAACAGACCATACGATACCGGTTGCAACACGACATCAAGGGACAGCACGCAGGTAAGTAAATCATAAATTTTCTATATTTGATAGAAGACACAAAAAACGACATTTCAGTCCCCCAGTGGGACCTTTCCACCTTGAAAAAGCGATGCATTTGCTTAAATGGGCTCAATGTGTATGGAT
>WSYH01001908.1:0-55000 GCA_036426205.1 Ascaphus truei
CACACAGATACCCAGCAAGCTCTAAGAAACCCCAAAAATTACCACATTATATTATTTTTTATATATATATATATATATATATATATATATATATATATAGTCAAACAATATGAATATAGGGTGCAAATCAGTGGATCTGAAAAAAGTTGAATAGAAATATAAAATTAATCGACAAAAGGTCTCCAAGATGGTAACAAAGTCCCAACTTCTTTGAATCCTAAAGAAAAAAAAATGCCACATAGTTAAGTACTAAATGGCAATTTTATATGCAGATAGCAAAATGGCTACTTACTGCTGCGACACACTTTATTCGAGCAAATACCCAGTATGTACCTGGCAGATACCTGGAATGCACCGCTCCTCACCTCTGACAAGCCCCGTTGCATTTGCCTTCCCAGCCACGGTTCATGCCTGGCTGACGGGCGGCTGATCTGTTAAATGATAATGAATAGGATTTAATAGGCTGCAATGCTTCGCGTGTCTACCAGATGGCATAAATTCATGAATTGTAATGCAGTATATATATATATACTGTGCAGTATTGCAGCCAGCGGGAATAAAATGCTTCAATCCCTGCCTGGAAAATAACGCAATGCACTCGGGCAGAAAACAGTCACAAACCTCAATACACCGGAGTATACCCGAATTCGTGGGACTAGCCGAGCTCGAATAAAGTGTGTCGCCAGTGTACAATGTTGCCGATATAATCGGGCAGTGTGAATGTTTGTCACCGCAAAAACAGTCAGCAACGCAAATCAACAGCTCCCTCTGTGCTTGAAATCCTCCGTCTTGGACACAGTCACTCCTGCTGTGTGGTTTCCTGTTGTTCAGCCAGGTTTGATGTTCCCGCGATACAGTTCCGTGATCCGTAGCTCCGATTACGTAACTATGACGTCAGATGCCAATGTCAGGAACAGTCCGCAATAGGACTCAGTAGAATCAACTGTCCTTAGATAGGAGCAGCTGCATCTGAAGATATTTTCCTCGTTTGCTCCTAATAAATGAAAAGGAGATGAACAGTTGGGGCCTCTCTGTATCCACAAGGAGTATGAACCACTGCCTTAGGTCTTCTCAATCAACATTGCTCCGTTCCTCCGTTAACAAATGAGAACACTTATCTGCTTCCGGGATCACAAGCCTAGGTTTTGATCACGGATACGCAGAAGCCTGAATGGTGCAGCCATCTGCCCAATAGGAATGCTCCTGCTCTGGTCACGTGGTTCCGTGGCGGCTCATACTGCGTACCTATTGCGGTGCTGTGGAATGGATTCCTGCTGTTCCATGCCAGGTGAAGACACTTCCAATGCTGCCACCGCCACAGGACCACTGCTGCTGTTCCTACATGCCGTCTGTCACTGGCTGAAAGGTAAGTAATAAGATTATTTTCAGCTACCCTGACATTACCCGATGCCGGGTATTACCCAACGCCGGGCCCTCTTCTCAGTTGCTGGGCCCTCTTCTCAGTTGCCAGGTCTGGGTAATGTCCAGGTAGCTGAGAAACTGCTGGGTAAGGCCGGGATCCGGGTAATTCCGGGTACTCGGTACACCACTATTGTTATCAGACCCCCAGCACCGTCAGTAGCTGTTACATTATAGCTTATTTTTACTGATTTAAATATGATTTATCTTCTTTAGTCTGTTGCAGGCAATCTTTTAGTTTGCATATATATATAATATATATATATATATTATAGTATATATCTATATATATATATTATTATACATATATATATATATATATATATTATATATAATATATATATAATATACTATAATATATATTATGAACAAACAGGCACACACCTAGTGTATTAACGTATGAAAAATGTGTATTTTAAGGAACATGAACACATACAAATGCCCACTCACAAAGGTAGTATTAAAACGAGCTTGTATGAGATTAGATCTCAATCACCAACAACGCGATCCTCTCACCACACCACGAGATCTCAGCGTTCTCCTGCGTCATTCCTCCACGTGAACCAGAAGCGGAACCTGCTCCCTTGAGCGCCCGGCAAAGATGTTCCTCCGGAAACAAATGAATCAAGAGTCCATGCAGGACAATGTAGTATCGTTCAGTCATGGGCAGAAGGGCATTCCAGAGGTGTGGGGCAGTCAGTGAAAAAGGTTTAAGGCGGGAGAGGGCTTTAGATACAAAGAGGATAAAAATAAGACATCCTTGAGAAGAACGCAAGAGTCTGGATGGTGCATAACGAGAAATTATGGCAGAGATGTAAGGAGGGGCAGAAGAGTGTAAAGCTTTAAAAGTGAGGAGGAGAATGGAGTGTGAGATGCGGGATTTGATCGGAAGCCAGGAGAGGGATTTCATGAGGGGAAATGCTGAGACAGATCTAGGAAAGAGTAGAGTGATTCTGGCAGCAGCGTTTAGGATAGATTGTAGGGGAGACAGGTGAGAGACAGGTGAGAGACAGGAAGGCCGGACAGCAGGAGGTTACAGTAAGCAAGATGAGGGCCTGAGTCAGAGTTTTAGCAGTCGAGCAACAGAGGAAAGGGCGTATCTTAGTTATATTGCGGAGGAAGAAGCAACAGGAATTAGAAATGTTTTGAATGTGAGGGGCGAATGTGAGAGAGGAGTCGAGTGTGACCCCATGGCAGCGTGCTTGGGCTACTGGGTGAATGATGGTAGTTCCAACAGTAATGTGGAAGGAGGTAGTAGGGCCAGGTTTGGGAGGAAGTATGAGGAGCTCTGTTTTAGCCATGTTGAGTTTAAGGCGACGGAGGGCCATCCAGGATGATATAGCAGAGAGACATTCATAAACTTTGGTTTGTACAGCAGGTGTAAGGTCAGGTGTTGAAAAGTATATTTGTGTGTCATCAGCATAGAGGTGATAATTAAACCCAAAATATGTTATTAGGTCACCTAGAGAGAGTGTGTACAGAGAAAAGAGAAGAGGTCCCAGGACAGAGCCCTGGGGTACCCCCACAGAGAGATCGATAGAGGAGGAGGAGGTGTTAGCAGAAGAGACACTGAAAGTACGATGGGAGAGGTAGGATGAGATCCAGGATAGAGCTTTGTTCCGAATACCAAGAGTATGGAGAATGTGAAGGAGAAGAGGGTGGTCCACGGTGTCAAATGCTGCAGAGAGTTCGAGTAATATGAGCAGAGTGTAATGACCTCTGTCTTTGGC
The DNA here is from genome assembly GCA_036426205.1 of Ascaphus truei. Taxonomy (NCBI): domain Eukaryota; kingdom Metazoa; phylum Chordata; class Amphibia; order Anura; family Ascaphidae; genus Ascaphus; species Ascaphus truei. The sequence continues at coordinate 3,150 of WSYH01001908.1, forward strand.
AGCATGGAGGTCGTCAGTTATTTTAGTGAGGGCTGTTTCCGTGGAGTGAGCAGTGCGGAAGCCAGATTGTAGAGGGTCTAGGAGAGAATAGGTGTTGAGAAAATGGAGCAAGCGAGAGAATACAAGACGTTCAAGGAGTTTAGAGGCAAAAGGCAGGAGGGAGACAGGTCGATAGTTAGAAAGACAGGTAGGGTCAAGCTTGCTGTTTTTGAGTAATGGTATGACTGTTGCATGTTTGAAGGAGGATGGAAAGGTTCCAGAGCAGAGGGAGGAGTTAAAAATGTGTGTGAGCGTAGGGATTATAGTAGGAGCAAGAGGTTTTAGGAGATGGGAGGGAATGGGGTCAAGAGGGCAAGTGGTAGAGGGAGAAGAGGCGATCAACAGTGACACATCCTCCTCTGAGACAGTGGAAAAAGAGTCAAGGAAGGCAGGAGGAGAGTTAGGAAGAAGTGTAGGATGGGAGGAAGAATCAGAGGGGATGTTCTGCTGTATGGATTCCACCTTTTCCTTAAAATAGTCAGCAAAGTCCTGAGCGGAGATGGAGGAAGGAGAGGCAGCTGAGGGTGGTTTGAGTAGAGTATCAAAGACAGAGAACAGTCGGCGTGGGTTAGATTTGTGCATGTTGATTAGTGAAGAAAAGTAGACTTGTTTAGCTTGCGTGAGGGCAGAGTTGAAACAGGATTGCATAAATTTGTAGTGAAGGAAGTCTGTGAGAGTATGAGATTTCCTCCAGAGGCGTTCAGAAGAACGAGTGGAGGAACGCAGCATGCGCGTGTGAGAATTTAGCCAGGGTCTAGGGTTAGAAGGGCGAGTGCGGCAGAGAGAAAGAGGGGCATGTAGGTCAAGAGAGGAGGACACAGCAGAGTTGTAGTTCCTGACCAGGTTGTCAGGGTCTGTAGCAGAGATGAGAGAGGAGAGGGAGAAGTGTAAAGTGGACTCAAAGTCAGGTAAGTGAATAGAGCGCAGGTTTCTGCAGAACCGGGGGACAGATGGAGGTGGAGAAGGGGAGAAGCAAGATAGAGAGAATGAGATGAGGTGATGGTCAGAGAGAGAAAAAGGGGAAATGGAGAAATCAGAGAGAGAGAAGTTTTTAGTAGTCTAAGTAGTGACCATCCTTGTGGGTGCTGGCTGTAGTCCACTGTTGAAGGCCAAAAGAAGAGGTTAGAGAAAGAAAGCGGGAAGCCCAAGGGAGAGAGGGGTCATCAATGTGGCAACTGAAGTCCCCAAGGAGAAGAACAGGGGAGTCTGAGGAGAGAAAGAAAGAGAGCCAGGATTCAAAGTGAGAGAAAGGCAGAAGGGGGATGAGTAGAGGTAGGTCTCTTAGGGGTCTGATGGTCTTCCCTACAAGTCAGAATTTTGGAACATGTAGGAAACATAAGGAAAGGTCTATTGACCCACAGCGTGTCCAAAGATTTCCTCATGTTCCACAATTCTGACCCTTCTGGATTAAGATTTATGGGTTTGGAACAAGTTCTACCCCATTGGAGAGGCGGAGATCAAGACGCAGATCTGATAAAGAGAGAATCACTATGGATTCATTTACTAAATACTATACATCCTGTGGGTTTAAATTTGGATTTTGATCTGAGTGCCTTTATCTGATCTGATGATTAACTTATATTTTCTTTCTCCCCGACCTTCATTCACAGATCATTGGCCTTGATCACTTAAATATTGTCATAATTTTTAGTGTTTTAATTCATATGATTATTATATATCTTATATGTTGGTATTCTCTGCATGTGAGGCATTGAATATTTTTAATCTCTGTGTAACTTGTTATAGATTTGTAGAAAGGGATGACATAATTTTCCCTGTATCGGAATAGAATTCCCCCCATTGGCTAGTAGGAGAGCCAATGAGAAACTGAGATAGGGTATTTGAATGTTTGTAACTTTATTGTCAACCACTCCTGATGAAACCTTTACGATGAAACGCATAGAGTGGCAGCTGATTGTAGACAGCAGAAAGGATTCACTGGAAGACTCCAGTCCACCTACCTCCCTGCTCCCATTCCCGGTGACGCCATAGTACGAGAGACGCGAGACGTGAGGACCCAGGGCAGTGAGAAGACGTGTGTAGAGCTGATAGCTGATCAAAAGCGTTCTTCCCAGCCTCAGAGGGGTCCGTTTATATCCACGGCATCACGGGCGCAGTATATCAGCTCACCTACGGGAGCAATGGCGGATTCCGGCGCAACTGCGCATGTCTGACTCAGAGAGGCTGCTGGGATCTTCAAAAAACTTTATTCATGGAACACACAAGGGCTAGCACCGCATTCTCCCCCTCAACGCGTTTCACCCTTAGGAGTAGGGCTTCGTCTTGGAGTGCAATTTCAGACTGCCACTCTGCACACGGAAGCGCAGGACAGATTCCCATATTCACCTACGGGAGCATACTTTCTTCGTGGCGGGGATCTTATCCCAATCTGCTTGTTTTGATTTGCCAAATGTGAGTGCAAATTTTTATATTGATTTTACATAAAAGTTGGAACAGTCTGCACTATGTTTTGTGCCTCTCTTTCATCCTGCTAAGGTCCCATCACTTTGATCCTGGAGAGAAATGGATGTTCACCATATATCTCACAAAGATACCTTTACACACATGATTCCTTTGAGAAATCTGTAAGTAGAAATCTCATTGGGCTGGGCTACTTTGTTCTAAGAACCACACCACTTGAACAGACATATTTGCACTACATGCTTGTGTTTGCTCTTTTTTTATATACCTGCGCTCCCCAGTATCCTGTAACCAGACATCTCTTGGATTGAAGAAAAAAACAATCTGCACGAAGGAGAACAAAAAATACTGGGGTTGAGGCCCCAATCAACCAGGGCTCCAGAGCTTTTAACCCACTATTTTAAGCATAATAAAAATCTTTCTGCTTGAGAGACCAGGTCACATGGTGTTGTAAATGCATGCTTGAGGCTAAATATATTGACCCCTAGATGGCAAACGGTCTAGCAGTAGCATAGAGAGTTGTAAGGGGGAGTCTTGAAACCCCTCCAGACCTCTCTGTCACCCTGAGCTATAAAGACCCTGAATGCCTGGGGCAGCTCTCATACGGCAGCAATAAAGTACTCACGTATAACACGATAGACAGCTGGCTCTGTGTGCTCCTTTGCTGATGTGGACAATAGAACAGGCCCCTATACCAGCAGGGACAGGCAAATCAGCGGGCACCACGATGCAGGAAGAAAGTTTCTGAGGCTGGACTGTGCTGCATACAAAAACCTTTATTGAAAAATGGTTAAAAAGAGGAGGGGAGACATACCCCTGCACCTCTAACGCGTTTCATCCAGCAATTGGGCAATTGGGCTGCACGAAGGGTTGAAGCTGCATTTATTATTTTTATTTGGGTCACATTCACTGATGTTTTCACATTGATACACTGTTATAATCATTCACGTGCACTAATTGAAGTCACAATAATTAGATTTAAGCGCCACTCTTTAACTATTTGTTCACATTGACAGGATGAGGGTGACAGTGCGACAGGATAAGGTTGACAGTGTGCGGGTAACAGTGTGATAGTGTGAGGGTGACAGTGTGGCAGGATGAGGGTGACAGGGTGAGGGTGACAGGGTGAGGATGACAGGGTGACAGGATGAGGGTGACAGTGTGACAGTATGAGGGTGACAGGGGGACAGGATGAGGGTGACAGGGTTACAGTGTGAGGGTGACATGGGGACAGGGTGAGGGGAACAGGGTGAGGGTGACAGTGTGACAGGGGGAGGGTGACAAAGGGAGGATGACAGGGGGAGGGTGACAGGATGAGGGTGACAGTGTGACAGGATGAGGGTGACAGTGTGACAGGGTGAGGGAGAGAGTGACAGGGTGAGGGAGACAGGGTGGGGAAGACAGGGTGGGGAAGACAGGGTGAGGGAGAAAGGGTGAGAGTGACAGGGTGAGAGTGACAGGGTGAGAGTGACAGGGTGCGTGACAGGGTGAAGGTGTGGGTGGCAGAGACAGGGTGAGGGGGTGGGTGACCGACTGGGTGGGAACAATACATTTTAAAAGACCCCGCCGACCCAATACATTTTAAAAAGACCCCCGCCACCCCAATACATTTTAAAAAGACCCCGCCACCCCAATACATTTTTTTAAATGCCACCCCAGTACATTTTAAAAAGACCCCCGCCGCCCCAATAGATTTAAAAAAAAACACCCCCCCAATACATTTTTTTTTTAAAACCCACCCCAATAGATTTTTAAAAGTCCCCCATCGCCCCAATACATATAAAAATACACCCACAGCCCAATAAATATTAACCCCCCCATACCTATTAAACAAAAAACTGACTTACTCAAGACACGTGTGGGGGGGAGGGGCTGCAGCACCCTCGCAGGATTAATTTCTGAGAAGGTAGGATGGGGGGGCTGCCAATGCACCCGTAGGACCCTGCTGCAGACAGCCTGATGGGGGGGGCTTTGGATGCCCCTGCAGGGGGTGGAACAAGGGGGGTCGCAAGAGGGGGGGCAAGGGGGCCACAGGGGGTGTCTAGTAGCCGCAGGGGGTACAAGGGGCTGGAGGGGGGAACAAGGGGCCGCAGGGGGTGAAAAGGGGGCCGCATGGGGTGTCAGGGGGGCCGCATGGTGTGGCAAGGGGCTGCAGGGGGGGGAACAAGGGGCTTCATGGGGTGACAAGGGGTGCATGGAGTAAGACAGGAAGGGAGGGAATAAGACAGGAAGGGAGGGAGCAAGGGGCAGCAAGGCAAAAAAAAAATTGTCAGCTTGCCAAGAGGCATCACACCAATCAGGAGGAGGGTTCTTTTTAAGCTTGTGCAGGATAAATGAAACAGCACCACGTGTGCTGCTTGGGCAAATAGCCAGTGGGCAATTTCAGGTTGCCCCCGGCGACCGGGCGACTGGCTTTGTCGACCACTGGATATACATATATATAAGCCCCTTGACAAAGCGGTGGTGAAACGTATGTCGGGGTTTGTCCTGTTGGTCCTCTCAGCCCTCTCTACGCGTGTTTCCCTGCACTTCCGGGATTGACTCTGCTGTCAGCGGTGGATTTTGTGCTTTACCCTACATGCGGGACTCGTTTTTCCGGCTCACGGAGATTCCATTGGGCTAAGTACTGTCTCTATATGTTGTAACTATCGACATTCACTTCTTTTAATCCCTGAAGCCTACAGTGATGCATGTTTCAGTTGCTACTTGATCTTCTGTTACATATTTGAGTGCCGTTTTATTATTAGTCTGGCATCTTTTTGCCAACTGGGTCCTGAGTGGGTGCGTTCATCATTAAGTCACTTCTGTAGTGTTACCTGCCCCACTACCACATCCCTGCAGAGTTATTTTCCTTCCCATTTTATTTCATGGGTAGTTTATTGTATTTATTTCCCAGCATCTGACCCATAGTGTTAGATCCTTAGTTCGTGCAGGATCTCTGGTTTCGTTGTGTTATTCTGATTGTCTGTCCTGATTTCTTCACTGGCAGGTCATACAGGTGGGAGGCATTATTTTGCCTTTACATGTGGTTTTAGGTCTGGAGACCCCCTGCTCCCCGAGAAACAGGCCCCTTTAGGGGGTGCCGGTATCCCTCTGCTTGGTTTACAGGCCGCGGTCACGTGATCGGGACCTTTAAATGCAGAGGGATACCGGCACCTCATAAAGGGGGCTGTATCTCGGGAAGCAGGGGGTCCCCGGACCTGAAACAAACGTGGTTCAGCTCCGGAGACCCCCTGCACATGTACACTATGAATAAAAATGTATTTTAAATGTATTTATATTCATGTATTTATTTATTTAGATTTATTTATTTATTTTTGGGGCGGCTGCTGTGTGTGAATTTTTTTTATTGTGGGTAGCGGGGGTGGGTGAAGGGGGTATTAGCCCCAACGATAAGGTTGTGTTTCGGGCTTGCGGGGGGTAGCGGGAGGCCTTAACCCCTTCATGACCGTACGGTATTAACTGCTACGGCCGTGAAGGGGTTAAGTGCACCCGCAACCCCCCCGCAAGTCCTAAACTCACACCAAGGACCAAATACCCCCTTCACCCACCCCGCTACCCACAATAAACGGGCACGGTGGGTTAACCCCTTCATTGCCTTAGCGGCTATCGCTATGGTAATGAAGCAGCATTTCTGTATTTTAATAATTTTGTGCAGGAGCAGGGGGTCCCCTGAGCATTAATTTCTGGCTCAGGGAACCCCCTGCTCACTGTACATATTATTAAAATACAGAAATGCTGCTTCGTTACCAATACACATAGCACTAAGGTAAGGACGAGTGTTTTTATATATGTGTTTTATTCATACTGTAGATGTGCAGAGGGTCTCCGGAGCAGAAAACGTTTTTGTTTAAGTCCGGGGACCCCTGCTTCCCGAGAACACCCCTTTAGGGGGTGCCGGTATCCCTCTGCTTTGTTTACATTTCGCGGTCACGTGATCGGGACCTTTTAAATGCAGAGGATTACCGGTACCATCATAAAGGGGCCTGTTTCGGGGAGCGAGGGTCCCGGACCTGAAACAAACGCGGTTCAGCTCCGGAGATCCCCTGCACATCTACTATGAATAAAAATGTATTTTAAATAATTTTTAATGTCCGATTTTTGCGCAAACCCATCTCGCCCGCCTGCCGCCTACGTATCATTGATGTGCATATACAGTACTGTATATTGGGGTTATGGGGTTGTTGTTATACAGTAGATATATATATATATATATATATATATATATATATATATATACATATATATACTGCATTACAATTCATGAATTTATGCCATCTGGCGGACACACGAAGCATTGCAGCCTAGTAAATCCTGAACCATTATCAATTAACACATCAATCGCGCGTCAGCCGGGCATGCGCCTGGCTGGGAAGGCAAAAGGAGCCCGGCATGCTCCAGGTGAACAGCGTGGCATTCCAGGAACATGCCAGGTAAAAGCCGGTGATTTGTAAGAATAAAAGCTGCCGCAGCAGTATACTGTATCATTCACTATACCTGATGTTTTGGGATTCATCAGCAAAGTTTATATTTTATTTAGCCAGAGTTTTTCATTCATGAGGGTTATGAGACTGTTTAATTCTGTACTAATTTTTTGTGATATGTTATCTTTGAAACGTATATATTTTGTATACCTGAGTGCTTTACGTGGGATTTTTTTTTGCTTCTTTGTTTACATATATATACATACAACAAAAGAAACATATGAAGTAGGGCCTAATTAATACCCTGAATATGAAGCTGATGTAAATATAAAGGACTAGCTAACTATAGGCTTTAAAATATATACCTATCAGGGCAATACAAGATTAGTACAAGCCAACATGTTTGCATATAACCTCCAGTCCCTAAAATACATATATTAAACCAGCTAAATAATGTAACTCATATATTTAATAAAAATAGACATAAAAATACAAAATAAAAAAATATATATATTATCCTTTTTAAAGACCAATAGAGGGGTACAGTCCAGTTCCAAAATGTTTTCCACCAAGGCATCTGCAGCCCGAATAAGGGATCACCAATCCCTGACCAAAATCTGTAGAAAGAAAAGAACAAACAGGCGCACACCTAGTGTATTAACGTATAAAAAATGTGTATATTAAGGAACATGAACTCATACAAATGCCCACTCACAAAGGTAGTATTAAAACGAGCGTGTATGAGATTAGATCTCAATCACCAACAACGCAATCCTCTCAGCACACCACGAGATCTCAGCGTTCTCCTGCGTCGCTCCTCCACGTGGACCGGAAGCGGAACCTGCTCCCTTGAGCGCCCGGCAAAGATGTTCCTCCGTAAACAAATGAATCAAGAGTCCATGCAGGACAATGTAGTATTGATCAGTCACGGGGAGACTCAGAAGGCCGGCGTCGGGTAATACCCGGCGTCGGGTAATGTCAGGGTAGCTGAAAATAATCGTATTACTTACCTTTCTTACCTTTCAGTCAGTGACGGACGACATCTAGGAACAGCAGCAGCGGTCCTGTGGCGGTGGCAGCAGCGGAAGTGTCTTCAGCTGGTGTGAAACAGCAGGAATCCATTCCACAGCACCGCAATAGGTAAGCAGTGTGAGCCGCCAGGGAACCACGTGACCAGAGCAGGAGCGTTCCTATTGGACAGATGGCTGCACCATTCAGGCTTCTGTGTATCCGTGATCAAAACCTAGGCTTGTGATCCCAGAAGCAGATAAGTGTTCTCATGTGTTAACGGAGAAAGGGAGCAATGTTGATTGAGAAGAGCTAAGGCAGTGATTCATGCTCCTTGTGGATACAGAGAGGCCCCAACTGTTCATCTCCTTTTCATTTATTTGGAGCAAACGAGGAAAATATCTTCAGATGCAGCTGCTCCTATCTAAGCACAGTTGATTCTACTGAGTCCTATTGCGGACTGTTCCTGACATTGGCATCTGACGTCATAGTCACGTGATCAGAGCTTTGGATCACGAAACTGTATCGCGGGAACATCAAACCTGGCTGAACAACAGGAAACCACACAGCAGGAGTGACTGTGTCCAAGACGGAGGATTTCAAGCACAGAGGGAGCTGTTGATTTGCGTTGCTGATTGTTTGTGCGGTGACATACATTCACACTGCCCGATTATATCGGCTACATTGTAAGTAGCCATTTTGCAATCTGCATATAAAATTGCCATTTAGTACTTAACTATGTGGCGTTTTTTTTTTCTTTAGGATTCAAAGAAGTTGGGACTTTGTTACCATCTTGGAGACCTTTTGTCGATTCATTTTATATTTCTATTCAACTTTTTTCAGATCCACTGATTTGCACCCTATATTCATATTGTTTGATTATATATATATATATATATATATATATATATATATAAAAAATAATATAATGTGGTAATTTTTGGGGTTTCTTAGAGCTTGCTGGGTATCTGTGTGTTTATTAACTTTATTCAGCTGGTCTCAGCTTTTTTGGAGGTTAGAGGCTCCTCCCTCCCAGGGTTTAAGCTCGCCCCTCCCACTTTCCAAGTAAGCTGTTCTTTTTTCATGCAGCTGGTTGGGACAGATCCAATGTAATCATTCTTCCTCTAACTATAGAGGTAAATAAGAATTTTAATCAGCTAGTGTTAGGACCTGCAATATATGGTCATGCCTTGAAGTGGTTTGCAGGCTTAAAATGCTTTGGTCAAAGGGTTTAACTAAATGACCCTTTTTTCAAGAGATATATAGCTATTTCACTGTATATTTTTGTCATATTGGATGTAGCTTTGGGCTTCTTTATATTATTATATATCTTATGTGGTAATGTTGAGGCTCATTAGAGCTTGCTGGGTATCTGTGTGTATTTTACTAGAGTTTGATATGAATTTGGGCTCCTCTTTTAGATGTCTAATGTCTGGCGGATGTATTTAAATTCCTACAACTCACATGAAAACATTTAATGACTTGGACTGAAAAACTTTAGCTGCTCATAAGATCTGTATATATCAGGGAGCCCTCTGTTGTAATCTTGTAGTAACATCGCATTCTCTGCAGAGCTACTGGCTCTACTATACCTTTCCTTTAATAACTGTAAGTGAAAATATACATTTAAAAAAATCTACTTCACAGATCAGACAGCAAATGGTTTAATAAGTTTATTTTAATGTGTAACCAGACATTTTAAAGGGGTTTGTAATTGCTGATCTCTTAAGAAGTAATGTAAAGAGAGTTAACAGAATGTTACAGTAAATCCTTTCGGTCAACACACTTGAGATGGATTCAGAGGGATTACTTCTTGACTCCACATCCACCTCCGCCTCCGTCACCTCCACCTCCACCTCCATGACCTCCACTGCTTTTACACCCATGACCTCCGTGACCTCCACCTCCGCCCCCGCCTCCTTCACCTCCACCGCTTTTACACCCATGACCTCCGTGACCTCCACCTCCGCCTCCGCCTCCGTCACCTCCACCTCCACCGCTTTTACACCCATGACCTCCGTGACCTCCACCTCCACCTCCGTCACCTCCACCTCCATGACCTCCACTGCTTTTACATCCATGACCTCCGTGACCTCCACCTCCGCCTCCGTCCCCTCCACCTCCACCGCTTTTACACCCATGACCTCCGTGACCTCCGCCTCCGTCACCTCCACCTCCACCTCCACCTCCATGACCTCCACTGCTTTTACACCCATGACCTCCATCACCTCCACCTCCACCTCCGTGACCTCCACTGCTTTGACCTCCATCACCTCCACCGCTTTGACCTCCGTGACCTCCACTGCTTTGACACCCGTGACCTCCACCTCCGTCACCTCCTCCTCCACCTCCATGACCTCCACTGCTTTGACCTCCGTGACCTCCACTGCTTTGACACCCATGACCTCCACCTCCATGACCTCCACCGCTGCTACCTCCATGACCTTGATGGCAAGGTTCTGATGAGAAATAGAGGTATAATTTGAAGGAATGGCTGAGATACATTGATTACTTCTTAATGAAGGAAATGACAGTAAAAAAAATCAGATCAGACAAAGACAGTTTATTTAAAACAAAAATCCCCCACATTGAGGGACTTTGATTAATTTTACACTAAAAGGAGGGTCACAGAAGCACACAGAAAATATTAAACTCTGAAGTACTGGAAATTTTCACAGATCTGTCAGGTCTGATTTATTCAAAGTCAGTATCATTTGAAGTCGGTCTTACTGATTTCTAGTATCAGGGGACCCATAAACTTCTATTGAGTTTCACTGATGTAAATCCTTAGTTTTCCTTTAAAATTGCCTTCTGATTCTAAACTCCCCAAATCTTAAGAACTTAGTCTATGGAAGTTGACATCAATTGTGCATATATTCCATGTATCTTCATCTTAACAGTATGATAATAATGTAGGCCAATCTTTCTATAGATCTTACTCTGATAAAGCAAAGTGGCATCGAATTCAGGACTGTATTACGATCATACTACTGACTTGAAGATAGTTAGAAGGTATGATGACAATCATTAACAGGCTTAATAAAAATTGGTTTCGAATGTGGTTTTGGTTTAAACACATTTTGTGTTTTGCTTCTGGTTCTGCCTACAATCTATTTGTTTTTGGTTTTATATTTTCACCAAATTATGAACAGATTTCAAAATAAGCAGGGAAGAACATATATAGCACAACAAAATGAAAATATATTTATAATAGTATACAATAGTATAATAATGATTACGAAACTATAATAATATAACTGAAACCCGTAATTTAAAAATGGCAAGGGACACCATTTGTTTTCAACTCCACTGGTAACCCCACAGTACAGATGGCTCTTTGTCTGGTTTTCTGGGTTTGGTTGTAAATCATTTTTAGGTCTAGGTTAGAAAAATCTGAAGGGATTTGGTTTTAGTTTTCTATTTTGTTTTGAAATGTAAAATTCTGGTAGTTTCTGATTTCACACACCCAGTTTTGCCACTCTTTAATCAAGACTGGATTGGTTAAAAAATTATTTCACAATAATACTATATATTTTCCATATATCTCCATCTAAACAGTATCATAATAATCTAGGCCAATCATTCTACAGATCTTACTCTGATTTCATACACCCAGTTTTGCCCATCTCTTTCTAACAAAAAAATGAAAAGGTTTTAGGACAAAAACTAAAACACCAGTGTGGGTGCCCACCCTTATTGTATATAAGTTATTGTGAAATCTATTGCTATTTAAATTCTAGAAAAGAGTCATTTTGGAAAAAGGCAAACCCCTCTTGTACAATTACAGACAAGGAGAAGGCAGTGATGTGAAGGAGATTGCGGGTTCAAATGAGCTGTGTTTTCCTTAATCAACTTTATCCATAACACACATCATCATGGTCTCTACAGTCATTCTTTCCTTTCCATGTTATGCTCCAGTTTAAAATGACTGCTGTTTCCCTTATAGTAATAAAATACATGTATTAATGCATTGTTTTATAATTTACTAGCTTTTGTGCCCGGCATTGCCCGGGGAATGTAATATTTAATACATCTCCCAGCCCCCCCTCCCCACCCGCTGCTGGATGTAGTGCGGGGTGAAATTTATCTCTGTCTGTGTGTGTATATGTGTGTGTGTGTGTCTGTCCGTCTGTGTCTCCCCCCACTGCCGGAACATGTCTTTGCCCCCCCCACACCCTCCCCGCTGGCGGAACATCTCCCCGCACCGCTGTGGCATGTCCCCTCACAGCCAGCACATCTCGCCCCCTGTTGGTACATCTCCCCTCGCTGCCAGCAAATTTTCCTTCCCCCCTCCCCTGTTGGTACATCTCCCCCCGCATCTGGCACATGTGTCCCCCCCTGCTTCTCCCCCCACTAGCTGGAATATCTCCTCCCACTGGTACATCTCCCTCTGCTAGCTGGCACATCCCATCCCCCTCTGGCACATCTCCCTCGCACACACACACAGCCCCGAGCAAGACAAGGACACGTCCCCTCCCTTAGTAGCCACGCCCCCCTGCCCCCTGCTCTAACCTTAGCCGAGGGAAACTTAGAATGTCCATAATTTGGGAGGTGAGTGACATTGAAACCTCAAAATAGTTGCTTTGACCTACAAATCCGCCGCAGAATGTCCAGTCCAAGTTTTGCTGTGCTACGTGGTGCCGTTTGTGAGATATCGATGCTTCGGACATACAAACAAACGGAAAACGGAATCCAACTTAGATTTATAGTATAGATTAGTACTGTAAAGAGAAAATACCACAAGCAATGTGACTGTGCATATTGCTGCACAATGAGTTAAAGGCCTTCCCGTAAACAACCGGATTAAGATGTGATTGACCCTGCAGATTTTCCTACCTGGACATTTTGGGGCAGGGCATGCGTCCTTGCATGATTTAGCAGGTGCACAGGCTGAAATGAGAGAGAATGAATATCACTGAAACCGATAAGTTCAAATCCTGTATGTTTTAATGGACCACTTAAATACAACTTGAATTTCTAATAGATAATGGCCAATTATACAATAGCTTTGGAAACCTACTGTAGATGAATGGGGTTCAACAAGTTCATTTTTATTAAGTTAACAATAGAAAAGGTCATGCATCCATGTGTCAGGGTGAGTGCAAATCAGTGAGGGATTTGAGGAGAGTAAAAGAAGAAGCTACGTTTCACAATTCAGTGTTTCTACTCCTCATGTTTCCTTTTCCTTACTTCAAAACACCCTGTAGTTCTGAGTTGCATTAACATCTCAACATTTTAACAATCTGCTTCAAATGTAGACATACAGTAAGGCCTTGGTTTACATGTTTCATATATGTGATGCAGGCAAAAAAAATATTTTTTTTGTTCACCAAGACACATATAGTTCTATACATTTCCCTTGGGTTTTCTTTAAATAACCATTTTTAATTTATTCACAATAATCTTGGCTGCTATGATTTTCTGCAAAAAAAATCAGTTTATCTTGTACTCACAGTTTCCATTTCTGTAAAAAAAAAATCTCTTTATGATGATACATTGAGTACAGTTGACTTTCAAATGATCTTTAAGCATCTCCCTGCTAAATAGAACAGCAACGCCATAAAGAACTACAGTATGCACAGATTACAACTATCCTCTTTCCACAGTTGTTTAAGTTCCAATAAAATACATATCTTTGCAATAACTATGTACAGCTATGAACATCTCTTTGCCAGTCAGTCCAGCCTTTTGCATGTATATCAGATGCACCAACTAGTAAATTCCATGTAACCCTATTCACTATCATAAAGAATTACTTACGGTCAGAATCTTTGCATCCACCACCCTTTGAGCCAGGCATGATTGCTCTTCTAGTTATATTCTGCTGTAGGGATGGAGATCTAGGCTGGAACAGGTCTACCAGCTATGCCTGATGGTGCTGTTTTTATACACAAAGTGAAGCCATTCAATTATTGACAAGTCCTTTCAGGAACCAATGGGATCCCTTTCCAAACATCTGTAATTAAATATTTAGGATTCAATGCATTTTTGTTAAATTGTTTGCTTTAATCAAAGGTAGGGTGTTTCTCAATTTTGTATTTTTTCTTTTATTCCAATGAAATAATGGGATTGTTGGTGTGTTTCTTTGCTAGTCACTGATGTGAGTAATTTCTAGCATAATATGAGCATTATTAGCAGGTTGGGATACTTTGGATTTGTTCCCATACATGAGCTTTAAAGACAGCATAAATCCCTTGTTCATGGCTGATCCATTGGAATTGTTTTGCATTGAATTACTGGCAGCTAGGGGGTTAACTTGTTATGTGGCATAAGGCACCAGGATTACATGCACCTTTTTAATTGCAAAATTACTAATAGCGTAATAGCGTAACAATGTTTCACAATATTTATATGGAGTAGATGGTTTAAAAAACACACTCACAAACAAAACGGGAATAAAAGCAGTTATGTGTAATGCTCAATCGCCAGCCAGATTGCAGGAACCAGGTTACTCCGGTGAGATCGTCCGGTATGAAGGGAATACAGCAACTTCCACAATGTATTCCGTGTACCGGAGGAGGTATGGAGCGCCGCCCTAATCCAAATCCCTCGTCACTGCAGTGAGTCTCCGATCCAAATCCCGCGAGAACTCAATGACATCACAGGATTCACCAGATAGGTAGTAGCAGCCCCCGCAAGGATAACAAATGACTTGCTGAGATAGGTATAAATTACCCAATATATAGAGTCCGTAAATGAAATAGTGAGTCTGTACTAAAACTGGACAATATCACGTCCGCAAAGCACTCCCTACGCGTTTCATCTCAAAAGACTTCGTCAGGGGTTGAGATGAAACGCGTAGGGAGTGCTTTGCAGACGTGATATTCTAGAAACAATAGCACTAGTTTCTTCTCTTAACACTTCAGTGATACTATATTTGAAGATTTGAATCCCATCATATATTGTTAATATAATCCGCACTTATTAATAAATTAAATTGTATTTATACATGTATGTAGTCATTTTTTTAATGAAAGAGTAAAGGTTACGTTTTATTTTCTTCACTTTACAAATCTGGTGGTACTGAGTGCAGTCAAGAAGTTATCCTGTCTCTGTATTTATCCTTCTAAACAGTGTCAAATTGGGGTATGAAGGAGATCAAAATAGGACCAAAATGGACAAAAAGATCTTGTGCTCATTCATACAGGAAAAAAGATACTGTTTGTTGGTAAACAAAAATTATACAAAATGTGCCATGCGAGGTAATGGGGAAAGACAGGGTTGCAGACCTGTCTGTGACATGTGAATGTGCCCACAAGTGGTATTTTTTATTTGTTGTACACTGTACAGTGCATGGTTTTTGTTACTTTTTACCCACCCTAACTTATGTAATGTGTGGTTAAAACCGATTCCAACTTTATATTGTAAAGCCAGTATAACCAGCCTCACACTCATGAGACCCAAAAGATTGAAACAGCTGTCTCTGAGTTGGTTTACTGGCTGTGCTGAAAAAGCAGTGTAATATAGCAGTCATAAACTTACATGGGTGCATCTTAAAATGGATTTGAAGCAAAAGATGAAACACTGTGTGCGCATTTGCATGTCATTTCCTAGAATCCCTGGCTGCAGTGGAAGCACTGTACTGTATGTTAAGAGATAATGGGAAAAGCAGGATTGAAGAACAGTGTGAGATGTGTGTAACCCTCCCTGCCCAGAGTTTACATCTATGTGCAAAAGTTGACTACTCAATATGGATTACCTTAATTCAGGTGGCTACTGATGCAGCGGCCGTTATTCGAACACATCACGGCGCCGATTTTGAGTTCTCTGCTTTTCCCCACGCAGCATGAACGCGGCCAATCGCCCCAGGCACCCGCGCTTAGCGCGGATGTTTTTTTGAATTTCATGGATTCTGTTTCTTCGTTTGCAATGGATGAATTGTAATGTGTACAGTACTATGCTACTGTGCTGCTGTGTCAATTTCATGTTTTTAAAAGCCAGAACACTAAAATTCGTTTTTTCTGCACTCGCCGCGCTCGCATCTTAGTGCGGGAAGGCTGGAATTAATCCCGCGGTTTCAAATCAGGATTCCGATGTACACGACGCGTGAAGTGTTCGAATAACGGCCGCTGCATCAGTAGGTGATGAGGTTGCAAAGATGTATAATAATGGGTGCCAGGAACTTTTGTAGTACAACTGTCAATTATGCATGTCCCCATGCACAGGAACCGTTAATACACATATTGACAACATTGTACTGTACATGCTGATTTTGTACTATTTTATTGTAAGTGCGCATTTTTTATATAAAATTACCTTTTATGCTATTGATCTGCACTATGGGTATACCTTCTGTCTTTGCATTTCATCATCTCGTCTGAACTGGAGCATACTGTAACACTTTGAACTCAGAAGATCACATATATCCAAGCTATCTGATGTTGCCTGAATAACACTGAAATCCTGTGAGTAGGCTGCACATAGGAGGCAAGATTACAATTGAGCTATTTCACTCATCACAACTGTCTGCACTTATATCGTTGTGTCTTGTTGTTTTGTCTCCTTCATCCTCCCCCTGGGTTGTGAGAGAACATTTCTACCATTTGGGGACCAGTGAAGACAGGCCCTGCCAGAAGGGTTTGAGCAGGGAGTTACAACTTATATTTATCACGTTATTTGCACATTTATATTACAGTATTTATTCATCACTTTTACCACTATTGGTTGTTTAAATTTATTGTCACTTTATAGTTAGTGATCACCTTATAGTGTTAAGCGCCTTTTGTCACTACCACTATACCACAAGTACTTTATAGCAGACATACATAAAAACGTTTCTTCCAGCAGTGCCCACTGTAACCACTGCCCACTCTTACCACTCAAATAGAGGTAGATTGGCTTAGTTTAAGTATGTGTGGGACACTGCCCCCCTTGTTGCTTTAGGATCATCATTGGTATTGCTCCAAATACTCCCTATGGGAATCCTGGTGGGTCTTTCTTACGTGACCCAATACCTTCAGCCTGTTTGGGAACTGCTTCTTCCATACAGACTGGTGAGGAATATTAGTGCAGATCAGCGGTTAGAGCTTATCCACCAACACCCAGGGGCCCTTTTTCCTGATGCCCTCTGTGGCCTTCCTTTTCCTTAAATATTCATGACTCGATTCCTTCGTTTGAGGATGCTAATGTAAAGGGTGCTGTCCTATCTATAACATGATAAACAGGGGGGCCTGGTCTGTGCTATTACTTTATAAACATTATTTATCTACTCTCCCCGAGGCTCCTCTATTCTTGTCCTCCTGGAACCTAACCTTCTCAAATCTTCTCCCTCACTTAAATACTCTTCCATGATGTCAGAATCACCATGCCACACAAGATGGGGACCAGCATATGCTAACCTGCTAGTTACCCTCTAGGAGGGGTTTACATGTGAATGTGCTAACACGTGATATTTGTATTTGCTGTACAAAATATATACAAAAAGGTAACTTGGTGCTTTTCTCAAAACAGTCGGGTCAAAAAACTGTAAAATAGTCATAAAATATAACAAAAGAGTTGTAGACAGCATTCAATCAGAAACTCACAGTCTACACCTCACAAGGATCAATAAAACTATGAATTTAACATCTCCATTTATTAGATTGAGCGGTGGCAACGGCGATGGCATCACTTTTGCTTTCAATGTGCAGCAACTAAATAATTGTGGATAAAAATTTAGCAATCTCATATGTAAACGAGAGGTAACTCTCAATGTATTATTTCCTGGTGGAACATTTGATAAAGAAATCTACTAATATGTTAAAATATAAAGGATTGCCTTTTAATTTTTGGAGATACACATTGCATTGGGGAAGATGATGTTTAGTTTCCTAGTATTGAACACACTCAAATCCTGGCCGTTTTTCTTGCTGTTCAATGTTTATCATTCATTTTGCTTGCTGAGTATTGTTTATGTTGGGCAGAATTATGCATTTCTATGGAAATGAAAAGGGCCCTCTAAAATCAAGTCACGGTTGGTTATTACTGGGAAATGTAACCTTAATTATGCTGCACTTGACTTGGACATTGTTTCTGATTCAGTGACTTCCCAAGCTATTGAACCTCCAGCACCAAAAGATTAATTTGGAAATATAAGTCATTCCAAAATGACGTCTGAAATGCAGACTTTGCACAACAGGAAGCATTTGTTTGAAACAATCAAGCAATCAATTTACCTCCTTTATGTACAATACATTGCTCTGAGACTGAAGATAAAACAGGAAGGTTATATAAATCCTGAGAATGATTATCTTTTTATACAAAAAGGCAATTTTTTAACTTTATGCATTTGCAAAAACAGCTGGTTTTGGGAAGTGATCTACTGTAATAGTTTGTACTTCTGTGAAGCTGAAAATGTTTATTTGATTAAGAGCTTAATTTCTCCTACTTAAAGTGATTTAGTCGTTGCAGTTTTTGCAAAGAGCAACAGAGAAATTTTACTAACATTTAGTCTATAGTCTTGGTCAGTAGATTTGAAATACAATAGAATTATTCTATTCTAGTTTTGTTTAATAAAGAGTTATATATACCACTTATTGAACCAACATGTATTGGATCAACTTGAAAATGATATCTAAGAATATAATTATATATTTCTAGACTGGAAAATCTACATATACATTTTCCATTACTAACTCTGGAATCATCCCTTTCTTCCTGTGGCCAGGAGGACATATGCAAATCTGTATATTTCTACATGAAATAAATAATATGCTGCACGCACAGCCTTCGTGCACTCGTCTAGTTTGTATGAGAAAATGTACAGTAGCCAAAAAAGTAGTGTTGCCTTTGAGCTTCCAGTAATAATCACAGCACTCTGAAGCTTGCTATTGTGTTGGACTCAGGCTGACAACGTTTGAATATATCTTTATTTATATAGCACCCACAATGTACTCAGCCCTTTACAAAACAGACAATACAGTACAGGAAGTTATAATACAGTAATGAAAAATCAGACAGTAGGAAAGGAAATTCCTGCCCCGGAGAGCTTACAATCTGAGCGGTTTGTTAGGAGACTTAGGGCCTCATGCAGTAAGTGCCGAAAAAGGGCTCTCAGCAGGCGTTCAATATCGGCATGATTTTGGCGATTTGCCCTCGCAGTATTCAGGAAGGGCCGAATCCCTGGCAAATCACTGCGAAAGCAAAACGCCGAGTAGCCGGTGGCGAGACAGTCTGTCTCACGATAACCTGGCGATACGCCGTCCCCTGCCGAGATGTCAGCAGAGAGAGATCCGCCACTCTCTCTGCGCAAACATCGACAAGAATACAAATACATCAAAACAATTTTTACTCTTAGTGTAGATGTGCAGGGGTCAGGTCCGGGGACCCTCTGCTTCCCGAGATACAGGCCCCTTTATGAGGTGCCGGTATCCCTCTGCATTTAAATGTCCCGATCACGTGACCGCGGAATGTAAACAAAGCAGAGGGATACCGGCACCCCATAAAGTGGCCTGTATCTCGGGAAGCAGGGCGTCCCCGGATCCTAAAACCAAAGCGGTTCAGCTCCGGAGACCCTCTGCACATCTACACTATGAGTAAAACACACATATCAATAAACAATCATTCCTTACCTTTGCGGCTATCTGCTATGGTAATGAAGCAGCATTAATGCATTTTTAATACAGTAATAGTGTACAGGAGCAGGGTATGCTTCCCAAGTTACAGGCCCCGGTATGTGTCATCGGGGTGCCAGTGTCGCCGCCATCTTTATAGAGCCCACGTCACATCTTGGACTCTATAAAGATGGCGGCGACATTGGCCTGATGGGTCACCTCACAGACCTAGAGTAGCCCAGCACCTGGTTTCAAACAGGGTCTGGAGGGCTGCGAGTGGTCCCCGCCAGGTGCCATGGTCCACCAGGTGGTCTCCGTGGGCCACAATGGGGTCCCCATTGGTAGGCCCGCGGCTGTCTGGTGGGCCCTGGGTCAGACCCACAGGTGTCTGAGGGGCCTCGGGTGCTTCACACGGGGGTCTGGGGGCCCTTGGATGGTCCCTACCGGTCCGCGGTGCCTCCACAGATGTGGGGCCACCGGTTCTTCTCCGCAGGTATCCCCGTGGACCCGGCAGCCGTTTACCCGTGAGAAGTCCGAGGAGACCTCAGGTGGTCTCCATAGGTCTCCCGCAGACCTGAGGAAACAACCCTGTATGTAAAAATAAATAAACATGTCCTATACATTAAATACATCAATCCCCCTCCCCCCCCAACATATACAGTACAATAATGTGCAAAATAACTATTATCCAGATAGGGTAAATAGATTATTTGCCCATTATTAAACACATTAAGTAGCATAATAAAAGAAATCAAGTTCTACTGACCTGATCAATATGAAGCCCCCTCGACAGCAAAATCCGTGTCCTCCGTTGCCAACAAAATACATAGCCAATACATTGCTATTATATTCTGATATCAATTAACCCCTTAATTACCTTTGCGGTTATTATCCGATAAGGTGATTAAGGGGTTAATTGATATCAGAATATAATTGCAATGTATTGGCTATGTATAGCACTACTTACTACATATGGCCCTCTCAGTGTTCAATAGCTCTAGGGAACTTATAACACTACCATAAGTAAGTGCAGACAGCTCTAGCATTTAGGGACACATATATCTGAAGTTAATCAGTATGTTTACATGTTACATAGATATATATATTTTTATATAGAGGGTGATGTGATCATTACAAAAATACTTACATTAAAGGCACATTTATCTTACTAAAAATTAGTCCTTGAATGGTAGTGCAGCGGTTTATATTTATATTTGCTTATATTCGCTTTTACTTCGTGCCAGCTTTCATCCACCTAAGGCATAATCCTGATGTGATAGATTTATGCATTTGCATCGAGCGCAGATTCACATTGCAGCCAGCTGACATTGAAGTTACAGTAGTACCCAAACTCAAAGACTGCATCATCGATTTTAAGAAGCCTCTCGACACACACACCAGAGAACATCTACCAGCAGCTTCAAGTGAGAGTTGGACTGCAGGGTCTGGATGCTGAGTGACCAGAGTTGGCGTGATATATCACACACTGCTTGATTTAAATTGACCCTTATGAGTGAATTTTCTAACCCCCCCTCCCTTCCCCCTTTCCTAATAAATATACTGTATTACGCTATGGGGCGTGCACTCTCTTCTTTTTCTCATATATATATATTGTTATATACATATATAAATAAATATATATATATATATATATATATATATATATTTATGCTTGTGTGTGTGTCGTTGCCTGTATGTCTGTCACTACATATATATATAGATATACAGGTAAACCCTGTTATAGCGCGGTCCTCGGGGTCCACCCCGAGACCACCGCGTTAGTAACGGGGTCGCGCTAATTTAAAAAAAAAATGGCCGCCGCGCACCTGTTCTGGAGGGAGTGAGGAGGGAAGGAAGGAAGAGGTGTCCGAAAGCCCTACACCAGGCCTGCACAACATGCGGGCCACATGCCTCCTCCCTCTCCCTCCCTCCTCCCAGCCCCCTCCCTCTCCCTCCCAGGGCAAAGGGCCGTGCCCGTTAATTTAATATATGTAAAAAAAAAAAAACTGCACCGGCACTGGTCTCCCTATCGACAGTGCCGGAAGTCAAGTGGCTTAAGCTCCGGCGCGAGAGGGAGGCCCGGCGCGCGCGCGGGAGCAGAATTGTGGAACAGGTGCCTGCAGCAGGGCCAGTGGCAGCTGCTGTGATCATCCGCCTGGACCCCTGCAGCACCAACCCCCCCATCCCCAGCACCGTCACCTCCCCTCCCCCAGCACCATCACCCCCCCTCGCAGGACCGGGCCCCCACACAGCAAAGGATTTCTCCGGAAGACCGCTCACCCCCCCGCCGCAGCACAGGGCCCTCGCGCCGCAGTACAGGGCCCCCTCGCCCCGCCGTAGCGCAGGGTCATCCTGCCACTCCGCCGCAGCGCAGGGCCCCGCCACCCCCCCAAAGCACAATGACGTCCCACCCCCCGCCCCGGGCCGTACCGCCAACCTACCGCCACCTACTGCCCCCCGCGCTGCACCGCCCATCCCCACCAGCCCCGCAGCATCGGGGGGCCCCCGCAGCCATCACCCCCCTCCACCACCGCAGCACCACCCCCCACCGCACACCGGCGCCGCCCCCCCTTGAAGCCACAGGCCCACAATCATCCCCAGTCGGCGATTTATGTTATGTGAATTGGGAGGGGTGTGGGTGTGTGTGTGTGTGTGTGTGTGCAGTGTCGTGCAGTGTTGCAGGTGTGTGCAGTGGAGCATGAGCATGTGTGTAGTGTGCATGTGTGTCCAGTGTGATCATGACAATGTGTGTGGCGTTTGACAGATGTGTGTCAGTGTGTGAGCTGTGTGTGCAGTGTGGCATGTGTGTCAGTGTGAAGCATCATGCAGTGTGTGTGCAGTGTTTGTCAGTGTGGAGCAATGAGCAGTTGTGTGTCAGTGTGAGCCTGTGTGTTGCATGTGCGTGTGTTCAGTGTGAGCAATGAGCAGTGTTGTGTGCAGTGTGCAGTGTGGTCTATTGTGAGCAGTGTGTCAGTGAGCAGTGTGTGTGCAGTGTGTGCAGTGAGTGTTTTTTTTTTTTTTTTTTAACGGGAGCCATGGAAAACCGCGTTATAACCGAATCGCGGTATAACGATGGCGCGTTATACGGGTGTTACCTGTATTAATGCGTGTCTGTGTGTATGTATGTTTGTGTTAAGATATATGCATGTATATCTCGCATATTATATGTTGTGTGTGTGTGTGTGTTTGTGTGTGTGTGTTGTGTGTGTGTGTGGTGTGTGTGTGTGTTTGTGTGTTGTGTGTGTGTGTGTGTGTGTGTGTGTGTGGTGTGTGTGTGTGTTGGTGTGTCTATGTGTACTTGTGTGTGTCCGTATCTATTTTAGATGTTTGTGTCTGTATTTGTTTGTCTGTTGCTCTTGTGATGCTGTTAACTTCAATTATAGTGTTCTTTTTTTTTGGTTTCTTTACAGATTTCTTTTAACTGGAATATCGTTTCGTGCATTGGCATTTTCATTTAAGATGGGCAAATCCACATTTGCATCGATAGTGCATACCACATGCACCGCCATTTACATTTTGTTGCAACCTGAGCATATGCCATTCCCAACTGTTGACATATTGGAAAATGTGGCTAGGGAATTTGAGTTTAAATGGAATTTCCCTA
Organism: Ascaphus truei; assembly: GCA_036426205.1. NCBI lineage: Eukaryota > Metazoa > Chordata > Amphibia > Anura > Ascaphidae > Ascaphus > Ascaphus truei. The sequence continues at coordinate 26,177 of WSYH01001908.1, forward strand.
ATTGCGTTGGCTGTATAGATGGCAAGCATATCCGAATAAAACTCCCAGCAAAGTCAGGATCAATGTTCTACAATTACAAACATTTTCATTCGATAGTTTTGCAAGCTGTTGCTGATGCCAAATGTCGTTTTATTGCGATTGACGTCGGAGCATATAGGAAGCAAAGCGATGGTGGTGTGTTCAGAGCATCCTCACTGTTCAAGTTAATCGAACAAAAAAAACTTGTGTTCCCAGCTGACAAAACATTGCCATCAAGTAACCGAGATGAGGCCTACCCGTTGCTAAAGTACCTCATGAAGCCGTATCCTAGAAAATCATTAACAAAAGAGGCCGAAATTTACAACTACAGGCTATCTAGGGCTCGACGTTGTGTTGAATGTGCATTCGGTATCTTGTCAGGGAAATGGAAAATACTATTAAAATCTATAGAAACATCTGTGCCAAATGCCAAACATATTGTGAAATGTGTCACTGTACTTCACAATGTGGTCATAGATTTAGAAGGGTCTGTTGATTCTTCTGTTATAGATTCTCAAGATGTAATTACTTGTTCTCTCCGTCGAAATAAAGCTAATAATGTAACAGGGAGAATGGCAAAATGTATACGAGACTCGTTCAAAGATTACTTCAATGCCGAGAGAGCAGTGCCATGGCAAAATGATGTGTAAAAAAATACATTTCCATTTTTATTAAAAATGATCAATAACCAAATGTAAGGTGTTTAAAATTCAAAATACTATTACGTGCTAAATAAAAGTGTTCCTTTTGAATAACAAGTTTCTTGTGTCTGAAACATGTTTAATTTTTTTATCAATCTTTTATATATCTTTATATATATATCATCCCTCTCTTACCACTGTCTCTCTTCCACCGCCGTTCTCTCCCCACTCTATAATGCATATATATTTATAAATATATATATATCTATATGTCTATATATATATATAGAAAAATATAACTGTATGCTCATCTGCATGTCTTAGGCAGGTCTGCAACCCCGCCTTTCCCCATTATCACCCAGCATACAGCACTTCCACTGCAGCAAGGGATTCTGGGAAATGACATGCAAATGAGCACACAGTGTCACTTTTTGCCTCAATAACCATTTTTAACATGGTTCCCTATAGGCTTAAGCTTGCTGTATGGTCACAGCTTTGAGCACAGCCAGGGTTAAGGTGCATACCCAGAAAACCACCCACAGACAGCTGTTTCGACCTTGATGGGTCTAATCAGTGTGGGGTTGATTTTACTGGGAATGCAAGAGAGGCTTATGGGATAGGCTAACTATACTGAGTAAGTTATGGTGAGTAAAAAAGTGAGGTTTTTTGTCACTTTTTTACCACCATAACTATCACGTATTATGGTTTTATAATATATAGACATATATATATATAATCAATATATATATATATAATAAATATTATATATTATATATATCTTATATAGATCTGTAAGGATTATGGAGAGACAAGCCGTTCACGGCGTGTCTCCACTTACCTGCTGCCTCACCGACATCCTCGTTGCTGCAGGGGACGAGGAGAGAAGCACGAGAGCTTCTGGCACAGTGCGCGCGAGCGCACGTTCTTCTTCATACTTCTGCCCTCGGATCAGGGCGTGGGGCCCGCAACACGCAGCCGCGGGCGCTGCTACACGGAGGCGTGGCCAACAGGAGGCGCAACCGCCTCTTAAAGGGCAGTGAAACAAACTGTTGCTTGCTATTGAATGCAGCCAGTTGCTGCCTTATGACCTCATCTCCTGGGACTCATAAGGGACCTATCCCTGCTGCAGCTGGCTCCTTCTACACACCCCTTTATGGCTGCAATGCTATTGGACCTCTCTCCTTTTATATACCTGCAAAATCACTGGTCTTTGGATGAGCATAGTGTTCTGAGTTGTCTACATTCTCTGCCTCCTAGTTCTATTTTACAGAACCTCGTGTACCAAACGGCTTCCGCTACGTCTTCCTGTACCTCTGGCATCCCGAACTCGGCACACGGCTACTGACTCTCCGCAACCTCTGTCATACCCGATCCTGGCTTACGGTAAACGACACACGTCCCTTCTCACCCTGTGGATTTGGCAAATGGCACTCTTACAACACGTACCTCTCCTGCCCGATCCGGAATCACTCCCGACCAATCTACTTCAAGACGTGCCACTCGTGGCTGTGGTGGTGTTCCTACACCTTCCACCTCAGCACCGTGTCCCTCTCTCGTTTTGTGGTGAGCACATCCGAATCATATATATATATATATAATAATTATATTATATATATATATCTATATAATATACTGCTGCGCGGCCATTTTATCTATCATCTTGCCCTTCTCTGGTCCTGCAGCAGTAACCTGCCTCGCTGGACGGGTGCCGGGCGCGCGCAGAAGCAGCGGAAGAGCGCCCTACGATCGGGGGCTCTCCCTCCCGCTGGCGGTCCGCCGGGTCCCCCGGAACCCCGGAACCCCCTGCCGCCATCCCAACATCGCGGGAACACAGGCTCCCTCGGGGAGCCTGGACGCGTGTGCAGGGGGCGGCAGGCACCCGATGACGCGTGACCGCTCATCGGTGACGCGCGGCACGCCGAGGGGCTGCCACTAGCCAGCCGGGAATCTCCCGGCTTGCGGATCTGGCCGCAGTGGATAAAGTGTGTCGGTAGGTGTATATATATATTTATAATATATAAATATATAAATATATACATATATATATATATTATATATATATATACAGTGTTCGACAAACCTATACATTTGCTCGCCCCGGGGCGAGTGGATTAAACCCTGGGCGATGGTAAATATTGGCCCCAAGCAGCACACGTTTGGTACTAGGTGTGCGAGTAGATTTTTTGGTGTGGCGAGTAGATTTTTGGGTGATTTGTCAAACCACTGTATATATATATATATCATCCCTCTCTTCCCATGTTCTCTTCCACCGCCGTTCTCTCCCCCACTCTATAAGGATGGATATAAATATATATAAATATATATAAATATATAAATATATATATATCTATAAATTAATATCATATTATAGACGTGTATATATATAATATAATATATATACAGCTGTATATATAATATATATAGTCAATGAAAAAAATAGTTGCACTGCCCTGAGGAAGGTCCCACTCTGATGACCGAAACGTTGGCTGCCTGTGTGTTAATACACTTTATTACTTCATTATAGGCGGTGGCTGGTCTCTTTGTTACCGGATTCCTGGTTACACTGTATTATAAGATATATATATATATATATATATATCTATATATATATAGATATATTATATATATATATATAGGATGAGTAGAGAGAGATAGTGATAAATGGAAGATAATAGTAGGAGCTATAGAGATAGAATTAGAGTATATATAGATCGATATAGTAGGCGGTTATCTATATATATTGATATATCTCTATATATAATCCCTCTCTTCCCACTGTCTCTCTTCCACCGCCGTTCTCTCCCCACTCTATATGTATGCATATGTGTGTATATATATATATATATATATATATATTTATATCTATATATCTATCTATATATATATATATATATATCATCCATCTCTTTACCCTCTCTCTCTATATTCCACTGCCTCTCTCCCCCCCCCACTATCCATCCGTTGGTGCCCCCCACCCCCCAACCACCCCTGCATACAGGACTAGAAATAACATAAATACAATAAAAGTAGAATTTTCATAACCATTAAAATATTTATTTAAAAGTGCAAATGAAAAATAATGTAAACTTTGTCATTCACATAACGACACATAAAACTTATTAAATTAACACAATATATAAAAATTGAACTTACTAAAGAAACACGAAATTTTAAAATAATGTCACTATTGTGAGACTTCATATTCCTCAACAGTCTCCTGAATTAGTTCCTGGAATTTCATGCGAAATCGTAATTTCACCATTCTATCCAGAGGAGAAAGGTATTGTAGGAAACTTTAAAAAAAATCCATGTCCTCATTATTAGAATTTATTAATTGGTCTAGTAGTCCAAACTTTTTCTCTTCTATGGTGACCATGTTGCGCCGCAAATCTTGTTGGTAACTAGGTTTTTTTGCGGGAGGTGGTACCGGTGCCTGTGCCTGTGACGTTGACGGTGACGGTGTGAAGGCCGGTGCTGGATCAGAATCTGGAACAGGCTCATCCTCATAATCCACAGAGGATAATTCAATGGTTTCCTCCTGGCTTCCTGGTTCCTCCAGGTTTGACATAGTTGTTCCTGCTAACATCTGGTCCCTCAAGAACAGCATGTTGGTGAAGTAAGGCAATGTCAATGCTGCTTGGCCCAGGGTCCCCCGAACGCGGCACCTTAACTTTTTTTTAGCTCCATCCGGAACGCATCACGAAGGTTCTTCCATTTGTTTTTTTACAACAGTAGCTAAAAAAAACACAAAACAGAAAGCAAGACATTAATACACAATCACAATAATTTAATATAAATAAAAAAAAACACAATTGGGGTGTGCCCTTGCGGACACTTTTGGGGGCACTAAAAACACAATTGAGCGTGCCCTTGTGGACACTTTTGGAGGCATTAAAAATACAATTGGGCGTGCCCTTGCAGACACTTTTGGGGGCACTAAAAACACAATTGGGCGTGCCCTTGCGGACACTAATATTTCACCTGCAGAACTCTCAGCCTCACACCCTTTATGTGTCAGGGTATTGTAAGATTATTATAAAGAAAGGTCACTCAGAGTTTGTATAAGATAAGGTTTGTTGTTTATTATGATACAACAAAATAACCAGAAAACATCATAAGCAAAATTGCAAAGAATGAGCAAACAGTAAGCTAACAGCTAACAGTTAACAGTTAAGCTAACAATCCATTTCTAACTATGCAGAGATTATTTATTTAGTATGCCTGTCATACTCACAAACCCCAAGATATTATGATAGGTCACGCCAGTCTCACTAAGTCTCGTCTCAGTGTGGCTCACCACTTCGGTTCTGAATTTTAACATGGCGTTACGCTAACTTTTATTGTGTGTTTCGTATATTGCGTACGTGATGGACGAGTGACACGTGAACATCTTCTGTGGCTACTGACTTGTGTTACTGGCATTTACAGTTTGACCACAGCGTGTTTACAACTCAAACAACTTCTGCTTTTATGCGTAAGTACTAAATACGTGAAGAAGACCGCTAACACCTTAAGTAACTAAAGTGTAAAGATGTCAGCTGATTGGATGATTTAAGGGTATGGTTTACAATAATCGGTGGTGACCAAATAGATTGATCAGAAAGATTCCTATCAATAGCAAACTCATGTCATCCAAGTAAGTCATGTTTGTTGACATAAATGGTCCTACAGTTCAATACTGACGTCTGAGTAGTTCCCAGAATCACAGAGGAAATCAAAAAAATAAAAATTATTAAATCTACATAGATATTAAAAACACATATCACTAATTAAAATCCTTGTTATTTGAGTGGTGGATATGTATTGATTCAATATGAATAGGTAAATTACCATATATCTATATATCCAAGACTATCCAAAACCGCATCTGATGGTAATATCTCACAATTTCCAAAAGTAAGGAGAGGTCTATATTGTATCTAATTCACAGCGTTACCACATAGATATGCGAGAGTATTTCTATATCAATGCTCTTTCACTTGATCTAGGAGCATGTGGACAAACACAAATAGAGACAATAGTTGTGCAGCAGAATAGTGTATTAATGTCCCAACACTATATCCTGGCCATTTCTTAGCAGAACAAAGAATCCTAACTGCAAAAATTCTAGTAACTGATATTATTTCCAAGGCAAGAAAAATAGCTAATATTCTGACAGTGGAAATCCTCCCAGGGGAGGTCTGTACGCCGCACAGCCGTAGAAAAAAGACTTCAGAGAAGGCTGATGTAAGACCATATAAAAACTTTAATGAAACAAAGTGCAAACGGATCCTCTTGACGCGTTTCGGCCCATCAGGCCTTTGTTGTGGTGATCACAACCCATATTCATTATTGTTTAAACACCAGTCTACAGCTGCAGTTACATTTTCTGAGCGCCTGGTGGGTTAACTTTCAGTTTACCCGTTTTACACTAATATTCTGACAGTATGCTCTAAGCTGTACTAAGACATATGATTATACTATATATACTATATATGTACCTTATGCTACATGTAACCTATAACAATTATGCTATATATACCGTAGCTACCTGTAATCCATACAACCCTCTCTACAATAATTTCATATTTTAGCGAGTGCAGAGAGAAACAGCAAAGCAGAAAATATAATCAATGTGTCACGTTGGGGCCAAATAATCTGGGCTCGATGCCAAACTTTATTTCCCCAGGTAATGCCTCGTGATAAGTTATATTCTGCACTAAGCAGAAGCACTCATCGCGATGTTTCACCTGCAGAACTCTCAGCCTCACACTAATTATTGATTTACTTCACTTATTCACTTAACTGAGTGCTGTCTGCTGATTTTGTGTAAACGATACCATACATGTATATATATGTCAGATCCTGAGATAATAGGGTGCCCAGGGTTACACTGTTTGTGAATTTTTGGGAGCGTTTTGTAGACTTGAGATATCGGGTTTGGGTATCTCGAAAGCTCACACAGATAATAAGCATTTCGTTAGCCACAGACGGTATCGTCTATTTCGTTTTTATTTTGTGTGTGTTTGTTATATATATATATTATATATATATATCTATATATATCTTATATATATATATATATATATATATATACCGTGGTTGAAAAATCACCAAAAAATCTACTCGCCAACACAAAAAAATCTACTCGTCAATTCAGTATACATTAAGTGTGTGCTTGGGCCAATATTTACTCGCGGGGGTAAATCCACTCGCCCGGGGCGAGCAAATGTATAGGTTGTCGACACTGTATATATATATATATATATATATATATATATATATATTATTATATATATATATTTCATATATGCAGAGGTATCAGTACGTATAGCCGAGTTTAATAATCAAAAAAGAATAGGTTGTATGATTTTTTGCACCCTTTATCCAGGTCTGGATTCCCCCACTTCCCACTATATCAAAGCAGCAATCCCACATGGGATCTACCTGATCTGAGTCCCAATGTCCAGTGTAACTCATTCCCGCAATGTTAAAATTGGAGGGAGGGTGTTTCTACCTGTTTTCTGGTTAGGGGGGATTCCGATGTCTCCCGTTGAAGTAGAGTCAAATCTGGAAGAAAGCAGTATGGTATTTTTGGTGTGTATAGGGCAGTTAAGATATTTAGGGTAAATAAGATATCACAGATACAGAGAGGGGAGAGAGAGAGGGGGGGAGAGAGAGAGGGGGAGAGAGCGAGGGAGGGAGAGAGCGAGGGGAGACAGACGAGAGGGGTGAGGTGGGAGAGAGAGAGAGACGGACAGATGAGGGGGGAAAGCGAAAGAGACAGATCGAGGGACAGAGAGCGGCGGGGGAGACAGGAGAGATGAGACCAGAGAGCGGAGAGACGGAGGGGAGACGGGGGACCAGAGAGAGGGGAGGAGACGGGGACTCTGAGAGAGGGCCGAGAGGGGAGTCGGAGAGGAACGGGGAGACCCAGGAGATGGGAGATGGCGGGAGACAGAGAGAGGGGTGACAGGCGAGACAGAGAGAGAGGAGACCGGGGAGACCAGAAGATGGGGAGAAGGGGGAGTATTCCAGAGAGAGGGCGAGATGGGGGGCGAGCCAGAGAGAGGGGAGACAGGTCGTCGTGATGAATGGGGGGGGGGGGTGGACGATGACATGGTGGGGGGTTTGGTGACTGATCTGACGGGGGGGGGTGATGCCTTGACTGGGGGGTGAATGACTGACTGGGGGTTGACTGTTATCTGACTGGCGGGGGTTGTGACTGACTGGGGGTTACTGACGGGGGTGTGACTGAACTGGTCTGGCGACGGGGGGGGGAGGGGATTTGGATGGACGGGGGGGGGACGGCGGGGGGCACACAGGAAGCCCAGGACACAGACACGAGCCCAAGAGACACAACAAACAGGGCCCTCAAAAACCAGGGGTAGAGCAGCGATGAGAACAGGGGGGGAGGGAGGTAGCAGGAAGGAGAAGGCAGGAGGGAGGGAGGATAACAAAAACCAAGATAAGGAGACTCACGCTTACTCAGCAACAAACCAACCAGGAGTCAAGGGGCTTATGGCAGGTAAACCAAAACAGGCAGGATAGCCCAGAGGAGGTTTGTGAGCAGGAGGTGGCGGGGCAAAGGGCCCAGGCAGGACCATAAAGGAGGGGTGGGGGGCAGAACAGTAACAGGGGAAGGAACAAGGATGAGATTGGAGAAACCAGAGCAGACCACAAGAGTTGTGACGTGCAAAACATGCGGGAAGGCATGGATTAAACAGCAAGGCAGTTCCCCTAACTCTCCCCGCGTGCTGTCCCACATAACTGGGTTTTGCCTCTCTACCTTTTTCCAACTTCTTTCTTTCTTTCCTCATACTTATTTCAATTCCCCCTAACTTTGCCTCCCTCTCTTTTTTCCTACTCTTCGTCTTGCGTACCTTTGTCTTTCCTTGAGCTTCCTTTCTCGCGCAAAAAAGCTTCCCGCCCTTGCAAGTTCCCTCCCCTTCTGTCTCTGCTTACTCCTCTTCCCCCACCTCCCCGACCTCTCCGTAACACCCTTTCCCCCCTTTCTTTCTCCTGCTTGATATCCCTTGCCACTCCCTCTTTCTTTTCTTTCATTCTGTTCCTTCACCTCCTCTCTCCCTTCCATTGTCCAATTTCATCTTTCTCCTACCGTCCTGCAATCTTTGTCTGACCTCCATTTCCGCATGTTTATCCCTTCTCCCCCTCTACCTCTCCTTTCTCCCCATTTCCCTTTTTTCCGACCGCCTCCACTTGCTATTTCCCTCCCAAAGCTCACTCTCTTCTCGCCCTTTTTCCACTCTCCCGCTCTCCTTTCTTCTAAGCCTACCCCCCCCCTACGCCCACCAAAAAAAACATGCGTTTACGTTTCCCCTCTAATCCTTCTTTTTCTTTCCCTTCAATGCCATTTACCCTCTTTATCACTATTTGACTGCCATCTCTCTCTTCATCCTCACTCCCATATCCCCCGCCCAACTTACCCCGATCTCCTTACGACTACGCTACCTTACCTAGCCTTCCTTCTTTACATTCCCCCTCCTTTCACCAACTACCCGAGACTTCTCCGACCGCTTTTCCACCCGTTCTCGTTCTTCTTCCTCTCTCCCTCTCTCACACCGCGCTCATCTCCCCATCTTCTCATTTCCACACTCATCCTTCACTCCTTCCTTCTCTATTAAACGCATTCCTAATCCTCTCTCTCTTATTGCCTCGGTACTTCCTGCTACCTGCTTCCTCCTTTCTCTCACGTTATCCCCCCGCTGCTCTCCCTGCCCTCTCCTCCTTGCTTTTCTTCTTTTCTACCCACTCCCTTCCCATACCTTTTGAATCCTTGATTTTTTACCCTTCTCTCTTCTCTTTCACCCTCCTTACTTTCTCATCTCCCCAAACCTTATCTCTCTTACTACCTAGATCCTATTTTTTTATCTCCTCCTTACCTTCCTCATCACACTTCTTTTTCCCTTTTTCCTTATTCCGCTTGATATACCTTCACTCTTGGGGCGGCCCTTTTTCCCTTTTGCTCTTCCATCTCTTATTCAGTGCCCCCTAATCTTTATATCTTCCCCCCGTACGCTCATTTCTGTCACACTTCAGCTGTCCCTTTCTCCACTCTATCCCTTTCCTAATTCTTCCCCCCCTCTCATAAACTCTCGACTACCCGCCTCTCTCTCCTTCCCCATTTTTTTTCGCCCTCACCTTCTATGCTTCACTCTCTCTACTCTCTTTTCCCTTAATATCTCTACGCATTATTTCATGTTACCTTTCCCAGCCTCTTCTTCTAAATCTACCTCTCTTTCCCACACGTACCCTTTTTTTGAGCACGTGTGTTACCCCTTTTATTCTTTTCCTTCTCTTCTCTGTCATCCTTTTCCCCCCCTCCCCACTCGTCTTTTTTCTCTTGCATCCGTCCTTTCCTTCCATTGCATCCTCCAACTAACCACCTTCTACTACTCTCCATCTTTTCGCACTTCCTCCCGTTTTCTTTTCCATCCCCACCGTCCGTTACGCATCCCTCTCTTGCCCCCGTTGTATCCCTCCCCCCTCCCTTCTTTTATTCACTCTCTTTACGCTCTTTTTTCTTTTTCCCTCTCCCTTAGTCCCGAGCCTCTCTTAGCTTCTCCCTTGCCCTTTTGCTTTTTTCAATGCTTTATTTTACTATTTACCCATTATCCCTCTGCATTTCGCTCTCCTCTTAACTTGACCAACCCCCGTAGCAATTTAATCCTCTTACATTGCAAACCTCCATATCTTCTCCCTGCTTACTTTCTCCCCCCCCCCCTCCTTTCCGCACCTCCTCTATCCTCCCACACAACCTATGCTTTTTACTCCACCTTTCGCCCCCCTGTGGTCCCCCATCCGCTCTTCTCGTCCCCCTCCTCCCCCCCCCCATCCCTCCCTCTCGTTCTTCTCCCCTCACCATCACTTCATTTTCCGATTCCACCATCATCTTATCCTTAACCCTGCATTTTCCGTCCCCTACTCCCTACCCTCTGTTTTTTTTCTTTATTCTACCCCTTCCTCTTTCCCTCACTCCACTTCCCCCTCCTCATGCCTTCCTTTTTTCTCCACCTCAAGAGCCTTTTTTTTTTTTTTCCTCCCCCCCTCCCCTCCCTCCCTAAGTTCGCCTTTCTACCCACTCATATCTCTTCATTTGACTTCTTCCTTCCCTACACAACCTTCCTCTTGCTCTCTTGTAATTTTCAACTAAATGTTCTCAACCCCTTTATATAGCCTCACCCTACACTTATCTTCTCTTGATCCATTCCCTCTCTTACCGGCTTTTCCTTTCCCTTCTCGCTCTTCCCCCCGATCAAGCCCTTTTTCTTCGCCCCCCCCCCTCTCTCCTCCTCTTCTACTGACTCTCCCTCATTCTCCGTTCCTCACACCCTCTCTTCTTCCCCTCTCCCTTTTTTCTCTAGTTCCTCGTTTATCTCAAGTCCTCATCTTCCCTTCCCTCTCGTGTCCTTTTCTCTCTCCTCCCTCTTCCTACCTTCCTTCCCAATTCCTCCTCTCTCTCCCTCCCTCTCCCTCTTATAACCCTTTCCACGCATTGTCTGATGCCTTTTCCCATATTTCTTATGCCCACACTCCCTCTTTTTGGCTCCCATCTCCCTTTCTAAAATTTTATCTTACCGTTTTCATCCCCTTCTTCCCTTCCTCTCCCCTTGCCGTCCATCCCTCCCTCCTTCCCACACCCGCCCTCTCTCTTGGCCCCACCCTTCACCTTATTCACTTTCTTTGTTTCCTCGTTTTCCCTCTTTCCCTTCTCTTTCCCGCCCTCCTTTTGTTGTTATTTTTCCTCTCTTCTAAGGCATTCTTGGCACTCTTCCATCTCTATTTCTTTTTCCTCCTTTCCACCCTCACTCCCTCTCCCCCCTTTTCCTTCCTTTTCTAGCTTTCCTCATTCCTACAGTTGAAATCCTTGTTTTTCTTTCCACTTTTCCCCTTCTCCCCCCTCACCCCAACTTCTTCTCTTTTTCCCTTCCCCACTTCCCTTATACCCCCTGACCTCTCTTCTATTTCCCCCGCCCGGCAACTCCCCCTCCTTTTCTTCTCTAGTCCTCCTCCCCCCCTTCCCCCCCGTCCCGTACTCTCAAATTCCACCCCTTTGGCCATCCATTCCCCTCCCCCCCCTTCTCCTCCCCTACCCTTCCACTTTTCCTCTCCCCTGTCCCCCATCCCCCACCTTTCTCCCCCCGCTCAGCCCCCAGTTGATCCGTGGTCCGCCCCGCCTCCCTTTCTCCCATTTTCCCCAATAACTCTTCTCCCGCCTGTCTCCCTCCCCATACTCCTTTCCCCTCCCTTATTCGATTCCCTGTCCTCTTCGACCCGTCTTACCCACCCTGATCTCAATTCCCCCTCCACTCTTGCGCTCTCCCCTCCTCTCTCACTTCTCAACCCCCTCCCTACATCTCCCACCGTCTCCTGTGTCCCTTCCGGCACAGTTTTTATCCGTCCTCCCCCCACTCGCCGTCTTTCTTCTCTCCCCCTTCCCTCCCATTCACTTATGACTCTTGTCGCGCCCGTCCCTCTAACCTCCTCAGCTTGCCTCCTTTCCTCTTCCTTTTCACCCCATTACTCATCATCCCTTCCTACTTCGGCTTTTCCTTTCTTCCACCCCTTCCTTTCTTTCCTTCACCATTTTTCCTTTTCCTGCCCCTTACCCCTTCTTTAGCAATGCACTTGCCTCACTTCATTTTTCACCCTCCCTTTATTGTGCGTCTATCATTTTAGCTCTCTTCCTCTTTCTTCCCCCTTACATCTATATTCCCCCTGTCTCCTTTCCCCCTGTTTTTCCCATCGTATTATTCACTTTCCTTTTTTCTTTTTTTGTCATCTCCCACACGTGATGTTTCTCAGACATTCCACCCCCTAGGCACACCTTCGCTTTCTTTGGATCCCCAGAGTCTGATTATTACTGCTTGCGTAGGACCTGGGTCACTGACTTCCCCCGTGGTTGTTCGCCTTTCTCTTTTTCTGGACGTCGCCCCAAATGAAGGGGGGGTAGGAATGGATTGGAAGGGGGCGACGACTGGTAGACTAATGGTGGGAGGGGGGGTAGAAAAATACTGGGGTTGTACTTTATGGGTGTCCTACACAACCATACACACACTACACTACACACTATACACAGCAACACACACACACACACACACACACACACACACAACACACACAACACACACACACACCACACACACACACACACACACACACACCCCCCACACACACACTATTATCCATATGGGGCAAGCCACCTACGCACTACTCAGCACTAAGGAGTGCCAACTGTTCTATTTGACTGTTTATTTGTATGCAGTTGGGCACCCAGGATATTTATATGTGCTCCTCTACCGTACATAGATTGGAGCATACAGGATTTTGTGACTTTCTCCTATCAATTTTTTTGTTGTTACTTTGGGGATTCACTGACATTGGATCATGGAAGAATTTGTGATGCAGAGGGATCTTCTCCCTATCTCGATACACTTTCATTTAGTGAGGCTGAAATACCCAACCATCCGATATAAAGAGAATTTGACGAGTGCTAGGACCAGACAAACCATCAGAAGTTTACAATGATCTGATAAGGTTGAAGGAAGAGGAGGTAGACTATTACCTGCACGGGGTAAAGCTCTCAATTACCACTGTGAGAAGCTGCTACCCCAGAGGGTTTCAGAATCAAGAACCAGCCCACAATAGGTCGACAATGACCCCGACTTCTGTAAAGATGGTCGCTGATACTGAACAAATGTTAATTTGACCTCACTATATGGTTATTGAGCGATCCAGCAAGGAAATGGGGAAAATCAAAAAGGAGATTGACATCATATATTCCAAACATGGAGATACCCTCAGTTTCCGTACCAACACCAATGGACTGATAAGTACAGACGACCATAGATGCGTACTGAGAGAGGCTGGTCAAATACAAGCGAGACAGATAAAAACAGGTTTAAACGGACTATAAGGGACCGACATGTTACCAATGGCTACTGGGCATCGGCGAAAAAGTACAGAGTTCCTCAAGAGGTAGACGCCACTTCATACGCACTAGAAAGGCAGCATTGATCGGAACTGGGTATACTACAAGTGTCACAGAGTTTTCGGATGCACAAGAGGACACATCTACAGATACTTTTTTAAGGGTAGGTACAGCAGGCCATCAAAAAGCCCCTTTACCCGACTCCTATGTGGGCAAAAGACCAGGAGAGGTGGGTGGAAACCACCGATATCCACTACAGGACTCCAGGGAGAGAGAGGGGAGAGAGGAAGACGGAGGAGACGGTAGTCTACAATATCTCTGGAACAGGTTAGCGAGGTTGCATGGTGCTCAAAAACAAATATTGCAGCAAATATTGTGATGATAGCTAAAGTTTAAAGCGGAGTACCCATCCAAAGAAGGCAATAACTGAGGCTAGTATATAACAATACTCCCATACACCTATTGAAAGATGTGTAACTGGAAAATAGAGTCCCACAAGCACTGAAGTAAGGACAATATACACCTGCAGGTGTCCAGCATTAAAACAACATCATGGTGATAACATGGGGTATGTAACACAAAAATCCTTGCAGCCACTTAGGTAAAAAGGAGCGTGGAAAAGGACTCACTAAGGTATTTAACTCACATGATATGAGGAGCCTTGAGATCCACTTTGCCTGGGGTATAGCCGTGCCTCCGTTCAGATGATTGGAAGATATGGTGAAGAAAAAAAACGAAGCACTGGTTCCGCTATTAGCTTTAAATAAACACAGAGGTGCATTCCCACAATAAAATATTTAATGGATCGAAAAGAACAAAAATACAGGACACCTACGCGTTTCAGGCTGATAGCCCTTTATCAAGGTGAATCTGTGTTTATTTAAAGCTAATAGCGGAACCAGTACAATATCTCTGGGCATGCACTCACAACAACAGAAATTGCCATCCATTTAACTGGGAGGTTGACCTCTTTAAACTCAATAGACAGTTGCACCTCAAGGACTTTTTTAGTAGACCAATAGATGAGACGCAAATGACCACCGTCAGGGACCCAGACGCTGGGTGCCTCTTCAAGACCAAGAGCTCCTTTGATCCCGTGGTCGTCAACCATAATATCACCACATTTATGAGTCTTGTGGAAAGGGACACCAGACAGCAAATCAGCCGATACAAAACCAGCTTCAGCAACATGACCAGGGGTGAACAAGAGGCATTGAAGTCGTTACGGACCAATAAGGATATTACCATACGTGCCGCTGACAAAGGTGGTGGAATTGTCGATATGGCATATTCTGATTACAAACAAGAGATTTGTAATCAACTTGACGTGGGCACTAACTACAAGCGATTGACAGCAGACCCGACGAACTCATTTAAGAAGGAGATCGACTCCATTATTCTGCTGGGATTCAGCAACATGTGGATCAATGAGGATACAGTCAAGTTCCTAATGCAGGCACACCCCATTACTCCGGTCATCTACACTCTCCCAAAGATTCATAAATCTCTTACAAAACCACAGGGGAGACCAATTATTTCAGCGCGGGGCTCTTTATGCCACCCACTGTCTCAATCCCTTGTCTTCTATCTACAACCTATGGTGATGCGGATGGCTTCGTATATCAAGGACACCACAGATTTTATTCATAAATTGGAGGACATTACATTGGTTACCGTGGAGACATTATTGGTCACCATGGACGTGGGCAGCCTTTATACGAACATCCCACACCGTGAAGGCATCGAAGCAGTACGTGATCCTTTTCACAAATTCACTGACCACAAGGGGCCGCCGCCTGAATATCTATTATTGCTTCTAGAGGTGATACTTCATAAAAACTTCTTCAGGTTCGAGAAAACCTTCTACCTGCAGCTGACAGGCACTGCAATGGGGTCCAACATGGCACCGGCATATGCCAATTTATTTATGGACTCTTATTAGAACATTCATCTGCTCAATGATGCTCCATTTGCGTACTGTATATCCAAATACTACCGCTACATTGACGATGTGTTCCTGATATGGGCAGGACCAGAAACAGAGCTTCTTTTGTTTATTGAACACTTAAACAATATTCCGTGTACCATACGGTTCACAGCCAGCTATAGCACAAGTGAAGTGTCATTCCTGGATACCATTGTCTACAAGGACAATGGCAAGCTGTGCACACGTCTGTTCCAGAAACCCACAGACAGAAACACACTCCTACATGCCATCAGCCATCACCCACCACCACTGAAGGTGGGTCATCCATATTCTCAATTACTACGGGTCCGCAGGATCACGAGTGACCCCGCCATGGTGGAAGGAGCCATCCTGGAGATGGCAGCTCGTTTTCTTGAGAGGGGATATGATCCAAAAGAAGTAAATTATGCCCTCACCAAAGCCAGGATCCCGAACAGGGAGGAACTACTATCACCGGCAATGAAGGCCGCTGGCCCTGACCGCTGCAAGGTGGTCAGTACCTACAGTACGGCTTCTGGGCATATTAAAAGGTCAATAAAGAAACACTGGCATATATTGGCCAATGACAGAAAAATCGGGAAAGACTTCCAGACCCCAAACCTGTTCTGCTACAAAAGAGGTAGACATTTGGGAGACCTGCTCTCACAGTCCGACCCTGTCGATAAGTACACACCTGCGAAGACCTGGTTGGCCAGGAAACCGGGATCCTACAGGTGCCATGGCTGTTCCAATTGCCAGTTTATGCAGACGGGCAATGCATTCGCGCATCCACAGAGTTGCAAATCCACAAAGATTAAGCAATACTTGAACTGCGAGTCTAAGTACGTAGTCTACTTTATCAAATGCCCATGCGGGCTTTACTACGTTGGTAAGACTACTGTATGAGAATGCTGAAAGAATGCATCAGCATTCATCGATGCGCAATCAGGAAGGCACTCCTCAGCGCAGATGATGATGATGATCTAAAACACCAACCAGTGGCACGGCACTTCAGGAAGTACAACCACAGTCTAGCAACCCTCAGATTCATGCCCATCATATAGGTCCGCGCCCCGATAAGGGGTGGAGACAGGAACAGACTACTGCTCCAGTTGGAAGCCAGGGCAATATTTGATCTCAACACGATGACACCTAAAGGGCTTAATGAAGACTTTAAGCTAAGCTGTTTTCTGTGAGTGACTGTATAGATTTTGATCAATATGTTCTGGTGGGCCATATGGACATTGGGACATATAGCTGAGTGCCCTTGGTATGCTGTGCATCAAGTTGCGTGATGTCCCGAGTTATTTGTTGGCTTCATTTGGGGCCACAGTTATGCATTTTCTTTGTGGTTCCTTTTGTTATGTAGTCATGTGACCCCTATTGTCTGCTCCTTTGGCCTTTAGCAGAATGGATGTCAGTTTGCATGATAGGACTGCCTACTATTCTTATAGATGGTCTCATATAGCTGGCACTCTGTTACTTATCAGTACTCCTTTACTTTATTGTAGAGGCCACTGTTTCTATGACCACATTGGGTTTAGAACAGTTCCCTTATGTCTATACTGTATATATTCTAACCCCTCCAGGCACTTGTTAGCTGTTCTTGCATGATCCCCACCACTTTATTTTATGCACTCCCCCCCCCCCCACATACACACACACACTCCCTTGGGTTCATTACACCACCTGCAGACTCAGGGTTCTACTCTGTATCTTTATTCCTCCCTTACGCTTTACCTCTGCCATTACATGCATCAGGGGCTAGCATTGTGCTAATGTGAGATCTGTCAGCGTTTCAGGAACTACATGCAGTTAGCAGGGAACTGCCACTAGGGACGCATGTGCGATCTGTCATTAGCCAGCAGTGTTTTGCAACAGTGTGGTTGTCATGGACACCACAAACAGCAGGGTGTATGATGATGTAGGCAACAGGGAGGGTCCTTATGTAAGTATGGTCAACACATGATGTCATCACTGCAGGTGTGTGCAATTATTTTAAGTGGTTGATTGTTATTGGTTGATGCTAATTGATTGTTAGTGTCTTGATGTGTATATCACATGTGTATGTGGTTTGTCTGTCACTCTCCCCTTGTATCCCCCTGAGGAAGGTCCCATTTTGGAGGACCGAAACATTGGGTTTCTTGATGTACCACTATTTTCACCAATACACTTTGTGAAGTTTTCTACAATTGAGTGCTGTCTCTTGCTTTACCAAACCTTGGAACGGTAACGTATGTCTATATTATCCATATGGGGCAAGCACCTACAGCCTATCAGCACCTAAGGAGTGCCAACTGTTCTATTTGACTATATATATGTACACATATACATACATACTGTATGCCGGGTACACATTAGCTACACACTAACAAAAGACTATAAGCAAAAAGAATAAGTATACTTAACAGAAATGGAGGTGTGCGCAGATAAACAGGGCACACCAACCCATCCAGTAGATACACAGCAAAAAAAAGGTCTGCAGCACACTCAACTGAAGAATAGTACTTTAATGAAGCATCAGGTAACCAACATACTCCAGAGCAATGTACTTGTCAGACCAACAAGGTCCTTTCTCAAGCTCTAGTTTGACAATTTGACAATGCAACAGGGGCAGAATATGTAGGGATCAGAGACACAAGCAGCGCCAAAACATAAATTATCAACAGTGTTGTTAATCATAATAATCTGTGTCCCAATGTGAGCATGCGAAGTAGCTCAAAACACTAAATCCTAATCCTAATCACTAAAACAAGCAACACTGAAGATACAAGCCTATATACTTACATATAATGGAAAACAGAGGGGTCTACCACACTTCCACATTGTCCGAAGCACCTCTGTACCTGGCGATCCTATTAGACAATAGCAGGGAGACCCGCTGGCGTCCCAGACAACAAGCATCGCTAGGGATATCATTGTGCATTCGCAAAGTCCAACTCCTCCTCAGTGTGTAAGGGGAACTGGCATGATGACGTTACGCGCACCAATTGTAAACAAATAGAGATGCATACAGCAGCAAGCGCATGCAAAGCCCTATACCTACAATAATGAGTAAAAATAAATATCCCTGGCAGCCTATCAACACTCCCTAGCAAGCCCTACAACATTTTATCGCAAAAGTGGGGAAGAAAATATGGTGCAATACCAATAAAATGCCCTAAAGGCAAACACAATGTAACCATATATAACTATAATGTTAGCTTTAAACAAGGGGAAAAAATAACCCCAACATTATAAACATAAATAAATAAAGGTGTGAGGGGGGGAATGATGAAACAATCATGATGTAACATAACAGACTTAGTCACAGTCATACATAAGGTATGGATAGTCAATTCGAGAATGAATTCTGGTGTCTGGTACCGCATCTTCAAAGAAGAGTAAGTAACCCTACCATAATAGGTGCAATAGGTACATGAAGTTTAGATAGTCCATCCTAGAATGAATCCTGGTTCCACATCTTCAAACAAGAAAGTAGCCCAACCAGAATAGGTACAAGTACATATAAACAAGAGGTTCTGAAAGTACCACGTAGAATTCTTCCTGCATACACGAAAAGAAGTGGGAAACCCATAAGGTGGTCATTAGAGTCACTCAAGAAAGAACAGGTGCACATAGTATGTGCATGGACTAAGAGGGAGCATAGATGGTAATGGCCAACATAAGGGGGGAACACCTAGATCATCACTGTTCTCCCGATAACCGATACAGACATTCCTTAACCACACAGAGTCCATTCATCAGAGACCCCTCAGGTCATAGTCTCGATTAAGTCCAAGGGGGTGTATTGTCCCCAGTTTGTGTATCCAGAAGGCCTCTCGTTTTTTAAGGATAAGTATACTAATACCCCCACGTCTGGGTTTCAAGAAATGGTGTATCACTTGTACCCCGTAACTGGCTAATGCTATGCCCAGCCAATAGAAAATGGGCGGAAACAGGCTGATCTTGCACTCAACATCTGATTGTAGACTTGTGTTGGCTATCCCTCTTTTTAAGCTTTCTGGTGGTTTCACCAACATACACCTAGGCCATGCCACACGGGCATTTAATCAAGTATACCACAAAATCAGTGTTACATTTAGCATAGTATTTCATGTGATACTGACGGCCTGTTTATGGATGCGTAAATGTTGAGCCTTTTTGGATATTTCCACACTGCACACACACTGGCAGGGGAATGTTCCCTTCACTGGTGTACCTAAAAATCTGGTTGGCGATGTTTTGGCGTAGCATAAATTGGCTCAAACAACAATAAAAGGGTGTTTCGATCCGTAGTTTTAGAATAAAGATCGGTCTGGATCACATTCCCAAGCAGGAATACTCTAGTGTCTAAGAAACAGACCTCGTTCTGATCATAATGCATAGTGAAAGTGATAGTATCCACCGCAGAATTAATTTGTTGAAAAAAATGTAAGGAGAGAGTCCACGTTACCAGACCACACCATAAATGTATCATCTATATAACGTAGCCATGTAGTGGCAAATTGTATTAATGGTATACACATACAGTATGGATCCTCGAAGTAATTCATGAACAAATTTGCATATGAGGGAGCCACATTAGAGCCCATCGCGGTCCCCCGTATCTGATTAAAGAACCCAAAAAAGGGTCCGCATCACACTCAAATTAAGAATAGTACTTTAATGAAACATCAGTTTGTGCTGCGGACCCTTTTTTGCTGTGTATCTACTGGATGGATACTGGATGGGTTGGTGTCCCTGTCCTGTCTGTCTGTGCGCACCTCCATTTCTGTTAAGTATACTTATTCTTTTTTTGCTTATAGTCTTTTGTTAGTGTGCACCCGGCATTTTTCTGTTTATATATTTCATGTTCACCTTGCTGTGGAAGCACCTTTTGCTTATAGATCTATGATCATCATTTTTTTGCATATAGTTTACACATTTATACTTAATTTTTTGTAAAATGTCAGTACCAGTAATTGTCACACAAACTGAGGGTAGCCATACATTCTCCTACAGTGACATAGAGGCGGCATGTATCTCTACGCTTTTTAGGGGGCAGAGGGATTTTTGGGGGGTTCAAGAAGAGGAGTTTTTTATTCGTGATTTAGAATGTGATTTACGTCAGAATATAAATTTGAAGCTCCATGGTATTACTTTGGCAGAGTATCATAGGCTGAAGCGGATTCTACTGGGTCTACGTGTTAATCTTAGACCTACGATATTCAGCTAGAACAAGGAATATTGTGATACATTTGAAAAAATACTTAACAAGTGTTCATTCGATGTAATCATCCTCACGATTGAGCAGGTGCAGAAAGAGATTTGTGAGGTGAAAGAGAAAATTCTGGAGACCGAGAAAAAAGTTCAACTTAAATTCTCACTTGCTGAGGTTACGACCATGAAAGAGAAATTGGACAAAACTATGGATGAATATACTGTAGAAAGGCGACTGAGATAAGAAAAAAAAGAAAATTCCTACGTGATGCTTATGATTTGAGAATAATCAGGTCTATCGTGGTTTAACCAACTGTCTACTAACCAACGAGGACAACGATCCTATCGTAGGCCCTTCCATGACAGACAGGACCAGACATATTCATCCGATTCAGAATTATCCAGCGATGCCTCTTTTTAGAGAAGGAACTGTCCCAAGGAGGAGAGCCACGCTAAGGGCAGGGAAAGACCATCAGAGGAAGAGGAGGATGATGACCATGCCAACAACAACAGCAGATGATACACGGTCATTCTAGCAGGGATTTCGACAATAATCAACATCTCATCATATATCCCTACGGACACTGAGAAAATTGTTCTTCAGAAAGGGTTGTTGTTCATGCCCACCAATAGTGTTGATTTCTTCGAAGTAGATCTTGACATTAATAGATTTTTCAGGAACCTGTGGTGGAAAGCTTTTTTTGCACATGGGGAGAACAATACCACCCAGGAACAGGGAGTTCAGATTTAATCTGCACAGTGGATAAGCACTGACCAGTCCATTCCTACCACATCTAGGGACACCATTATCAATCGATCTAGGGACCTCAAGAAGAAGAGTGCACAAAATCCGCCTATAAGCCATGCTGTGGAAACATACATCCAGCTAACTCTAGCTGAACTAACAAAACTGAAGCAAAAGAGGAAGAAGGCTACATATAGACCTGGAGGGCCCAATATATCTACCCGTGAAAGACTAGCACTCAGGAGCCTTGGACAGAATCAATCAATAATGATCAAACCAGCTGATAAAGGGGGAGCGATAGTTGTCATGGACTGATCACAATATCAATCAGAAATTTTGAGACAACTTTCCAATAAAGATAACTACCTCCCCCTTACTCAGTACCCGACTCCAAGGATGGGACAGGCAGTGCATGCTCCACTGGCGAGGGCTGAGTCTGCGTGATTGATCAACAAACAGCTTAGAGTGTATCTCACTGTAGAGGATCCTATCATTCCTGTTCTGTGCACGTTACCAAAAGTGCACAAAAGGCTAGATGATCCTCCTGGGCGGCCAATAGTGGTGGGCACTAATTCAATATTTGGGCCAATTGCCACATTTTTAGATATGATGATATGGCTGCTGGTCATTATGGGCCCTTCCTATATCCAGGACACTAGGCAATTTCTGTTACATCTCAGGACTTTGTCGAGCAATACACCTGGCGTATTTCTGGTCACCTTAAATGTGGATATCCTCTACATCTCAATTATTTCTGCAGTGGACACTATCACTTTCCCTATGCATTACGATCAGGATGAGGTTTGTTTCTTATACACTAGAGTCTACCTGCTTGGGAATGTGATCCAGACCATTCTTTATTCTAAAACTACGGATCGAAACACCATTTTATTGCATACTAGTTTTCATCCACCTCAGAGTATACGCTCCATTGCCAGGAG
The DNA here is from genome assembly GCA_036426205.1 of Ascaphus truei. Taxonomy (NCBI): domain Eukaryota; kingdom Metazoa; phylum Chordata; class Amphibia; order Anura; family Ascaphidae; genus Ascaphus; species Ascaphus truei. The sequence goes on from WSYH01001908.1 coordinate 48,579, forward strand.
CCAACTATACAGGGTGAAAAGGATTGTAAGCAAACCAGCTAAAGTGGATGACAGATTACATCAAATGGTGGATAGATTTGCAGCAAGAGGATACCCTGTGGATGAATTGGAGATAGAGAAGACATCTGTATCTGCTATTGATAGGGAACTTCTTCTTTGTCCGAGAATGGCGAATACGCTTATGAGCAGGATTCCATTTATGAGTACATTCCCACAGCTTGCAAGGCAGCTTCAATACACATGTATGCAGAAGACACAATCCTATATGCGCACAGCCATAGCCTCTCTGACCTTGAACACATACTTCAGTCTGACTTTTTGAGACTCGAAAACTGGATTTCACAAAACAAACTGTTTTTAAACACTGACAAGACTGTAACAATGGTATTTGGGACCAAGACTAAATTTTTTAAGCTTCCAGTGACTGAGCTCCAGATCAGAACCATCGCTAACACCACCCTAACACCTGTTACTAGTTTTAAATACCTGGGCATATGGTTTGACTCCCTGTAACAGGGAATTTATCCCTGTTCAGAATATGCCACTAATCCAGCAGTGTGCTGGTTAATTGGATCCAGCAGTTAACCAACTTCACCTGGCTGATTAGAGGTTTGTTAGAAAAAGCCTGTTCCCAGAAACTGGAAGGAGATTTTCCTCAGTACACAAGGGTGCTGACAAGAGGAAAGAGGTCTTGAGCAGAAAGGCTCTGCTGAGATCAAGACACCCAAAGACCTATATTCCTGGACACAGGGGACCCAGGAACCTACCAGAGACTGACATGAAAGGGCCACCTTCTTTAAGGTATCTCTTGAGACTTTGGGGAATAGGGTGGTAATGCGATTATCCCTCCAGTCCTGGAGAAAGGGAATGGGGAAGTAAGTTAGCCCTTAAACAGGGATAGGTGTTTGTTGTTTTCATATGTTTTGCTGTGTTAAAAGGGACAGGCGCAATAAAGCCTTATTTTAATTTCACCTTAAAAACGGTCTCCATTGCATACCTCTGCACACATCTCTTACACTCCCACTTAACATTCGGAATGCATATTGATACCCTGACATCGAAAACCTATGCCAAACTAGGTGTACTTTACAGGAACACATCTTCCCTAAGCCTGCTGGTCAGAAAGCGTATCGCACAGCAGATGCTAATGCCAATTATCGACTATGAAGACATAGTATATGGCTCGGCACCCCAAATCCACCTTAGCAAACTTGACACCCTCTACAATTCAATTTGTCGTTTCGTTCTCCAATGCAACTACAACACACATCACTGAGAAATGCTCAAAGAACTAGATTGGTCATCACTTGAGTCTAGGTCGCAAAGTTCGCCTTTCCTGTCTTGCCTTCAAATACTTTCTGGGCAAGCTACACTGGCGACACACTTTATTCGAGCTCGGCTAGTCCCACGAATTCGGGTATACCCGGGTGTATTGAGGTTTGTGACTGTTTTCTGCCCGAGTGCATTGAGGTATTTTCCAGGCAGGGATTGAAGCATTTTATTCCCGCTGGCTGCAATACTGCACAGTATATATATATATACTGCATTACAATTCATGAATTTATGCCATCTGGTAGACACGCGAAGCATTGCAGCCTATTAAATCCTAATCATTATCATTTAACAGATCAGCCGCCCGTCAGCCAGGCATGAACCCAGGCTGGGAAGGCAAACACAACGGGGCTTGTCAGAGGTGAGGAGCGGCGCATTCCAGGTATCTGCCAGGTACAAACTGGGTATTTGCTCGAATAAAGTGTGTCGGTGCAGTACCCATCTATCTGAACAAGCTCCTCACTCCTACTACATGCAGCACTTATCATCTGAGATCAGACTCCAAAAGACTGTTCATGGTCCTAAGGCTCAACAAAGTATCCGGCCGCTCCTCGTTCTCTTACCGTGCACCCCAAAACTGGAACAACCTACCGGAGACTCTCACATCCACCATCAGTTTAAGTTCTTTCAAAACTAAGGCTGTCTCACATTTTAATCTGGTCTGTAACTGTTACATACGGCTATAATATACATCTCCTCTAGCTGTGCATGCAATGTATTGTACATAATGTATACCTTGTTCATTTATGTATTTGTAACCATGTATTATTTGTCATTAACTATGTCCAGGACATACTTGAAAACGAGAGGTAACTTTCAATGTATTACTTCCTGGTAAAACATTTTTATAAATAAATAAATAAAATTCTCTACAGCTAGTACTGATATCAGCCGACTTATTCGGAAGTATTGGTATCTTATTGAAGCAGATGGGAAACTCAATAAAGTACTGACAGCTCCACCGCTGATATTCTACAGGGGGGCACCAAACATTCAGGACTCTGTTGTTCGATGCCGATTTAGGCTCCGCTAAAACATCTTCAACCAATCACGCGATGTTTGCTTGGCCCCGTTTCGGTGACGTCAGAGGATAGAGGGAAAGTCCTTCAGCTAAGCTAACCAGATCACAAAAAAGTAGTCCTCCAGATTGTATACCGCGCTGGGGCAAGTAAAATGTACAGAGGCACTATAGGGGTTACCATTGACGTAAATTACAACAACCGTGTGTTGTTGGATCCGGTTAGCTTGATCAGCTGGAGCTTATGGACTTTCCCTCTATCCTCTGACATCACTGAAATGGGGCCAAGCAAACATTGCGAGATCTATTCACGCAAGTCTACCGGATCACACAGACGCACAGGAGAGGAGAGGGAGACGCCTGCATTTCCCTTCCGATTGCCAGTGTGGTGGCAAAAACCCACACTGTCTATTTCAAACTGCTACATTGTAAGTTGCCATTTGTCTTTTGCGTTATACACCTCATCTCACAGTACTTCACCATATTCGTTCTCTTCTCATCATTTACAGGATTATTCCAAGTGGGGACCTTACACTCACATCCTATCAGGAACTCTTTTGATTGTTTGTGTTCACAATGACTACCACCCACAGTTTGTCTACACTGTTGCGCCCTATGTCTAATTGTCTTAGGGTCAATCATTTTAACCAGCTGCATACTTGATTAAGGAGGATAGAAGGTATTAGGTACTGTAAATGTAAGGCCAATTTTATTCCTAGCTGCATACTCCATTAAGGTATTGAATTATAGTATTACTGATACATTCTATTATAAGGGTAGGTTTTAGCTCACCTGGTTCTGTTCTACTAAACAGTTCTTTGGAGGTGTATGGTTCCTCCCTTCAGGTTCTGCACTCCTTACCAATTCTCTAATTAGCAAGAAGCTATAATTCCCCTCAGTTTCAGTCTAGATTTCCCTCTCGACTTAAGATGTGGTGAGTGTCTATGGCTGACAAGAATAATAGAAATGTGTATGTATTATTATTTTTCACTAGGGAATTTGTGCACCAACAGTTTTCCTTCATAATAAAATATTGTAGAAAGAATTATTCATGCAAATGAAAGCAATAATTACATGGGCAGACTTTTTCATGACAGAAAATAATTTGATTATAGCTTTACTAAAAAAAACTGAATTCAAAATGTAAATAATTTTTTCCCCTTGATGTTTGGAATGCAAATGTATCGATGATATCATCAATGATAAGCTATGAAGTTGATAACTTTCTATGCAGAATATGCAAAGTGCAGAAAGCTTTTCTTGTCGCATGTTCATTCTTAACTATTTTTTTTTATCCTTTTTAGCCCCGATTGACCTTTTTCCTGAGCAATTGGTTATCATCAAACTTAAAAGTAGACGCAATATTGCTCCAGTGTTGGGGAAATCTAATCCTGGACAATGATATTATACAGGTCTTGATGACAAAAATGTTCTTTATCTGCAGTAAAGGCCGGGGGGGAAAAATCTCCAGGATTTTGAAATCGCCATTTTCGGCAGTGTTGCTATCACGGTATGGAGAAAGGCCCGAATACCAGTGATAACAACATTTGCAGAAATGGCGAGTACCCGCCGGCGATAGGATATGTCCTCCGAAAAGGCCTTACAATTTTAATTATAGTGTAGATGAGCACGGGGTCTCAGGACCAGAACCGCGTTGGTTTCAGGTCCGGGGACCCCCTGCTTCCCGAGATATAGGCCCTGTTATTGGGTGTTGGTATCTCCTATGCTTTGGATTCCCACGGTCACGTGACGCGGGACATTTAAATGCATAAGAGATACCGGCACCCCATAATGGGGTCTGTATCTCTGGAAGCAGGGGTCCCTGGACCTCAAATCAATGTGATTCTGCTCCAGAGACACCCTGCTCATCTACACTAGTATTAAAACACAAATGTAAACAATTTAAAAATTAATTACAATAGCAGCTATCTGCTATTGTAATGAAGCTGCTTTAATGTAATTTGTATTAATAGTTTGTGGGAGCAGGGCGTCTCCTGAGCTGAACCGCTTTGATTTCAGCCTCGGGGACCCCTGCTTCCCGAGTTGCAGGCACTGGTACTTAAATCCCCTGGTTATTTCACTCTGAAGCTTTAAAAATGGCGGCGGTACCGGCACTCGATGCCCTATAGCATAATTACGGATTACTATTACTAAGTCTGAACGCAATGTTATTAATACTCTCTACCAAAGATTGTTGTATTTACAACTATTTATAGAGGAATCAATCTTTATATGAGTATCTAACCAGGGGCAATTAGAATTTACTGTCTGTATTGGACTGTGTACAGTCATTGGGATTCACAGTTACCAAGCTTCCTAGTAAGCTTATATATCCTGGGTGAGCACCCTACAGGTAGAGCAACCTTTCCCTATTCATTTGTTTACTATATTGTATGAAGGGAAACTTTGTGTTAGGATTGATTTAGTTTTATATCCAATGCAGATGTTCTTTACCTTGGAGTGGTATTGAGAAATTGAGATTTATATTCATCCTGTAATAGGACAGATGAATGCATGTTAATTGCTGATTTGTGCATTTTTTTTTAAACGGGCAGCTCTTTGATTTATGTTTTACTAGAGCAGCAGGTTTTCTGGTAATCTACAGTATATAGATGCACCAGAGCTACATTCTTCTGCAGCATCCATTTAGAGTGGATGCAATGGATGACGTTAACCAAGTGTAGTTTTCCCACAGCTCCATGTCAGCATCCTTTGATCAAGGGATTATTCCTTTACAAACAATGTGTGTTTTTCACCAATTTCCCCTTTCCTGTCACAGGTTTCCCAACTAAATAAAAAAACTCCGTATCATCCTGCATGGCCTTGGAGTGGCTCAGTGAGTAAACTGACTGGCACTGACTTTGAAGCAACCTGGTTCAATTCCCAGTGTCGGCTCCTTGTGACCACCTTGGGCAAGTCACTTTTGTGCCAAAATCAGTGAAAAAGCCTCCTCAGGCACCAAAATCATAGATAGTAAGTTTCAATAGGCAAGGACCTGTGCCTGCAAAATGTCTCAGTAAAGCGCTATGTAAAACTAGCAGCACTATACAAGAACATGCTATTATTATTATTATTATTATTATTATTATTATTAAATGAAACAGTTAATAATGCACATGTGTACACTGGATTTCTCTGAGGCCTACACGGGGTTCACAAATAGTTATTTTGCCATACATAAACAAAATGAAACAAAACTTGTACTTGTAATGCTTGTGCTTACAGTGTACGTTTCAGGCTTGAATATTATGCTGCCTATTCGCAAGCAAGTTGAGAATGAATGGGACTTTTAGCATTAAAATAGGCAAGACCCGTACAACTATGATTACGAAAACATTGAAAGATGCCTTTATTTACTTGTGAGGACCCCGGTGCTTTCTTTGGTAAGATGTCACCATTTCAAAACAATACTTCCAAGAATCAAAACCACAGAAATCTGTTCCATTACACCAGTCTGTTATTCCAGGACCATGGTTAGGGTTTGCAGGTAACAAAGGCTTGGAGTAAATCGTAAACTTTGTATGATTGCCGTGTATTTTCTGAATGGGGAATTTGACATGTCTCATGTAGACAGTTTAGCTAGACTTTGACATTGGGCCATCAGTGAGTCAAGACCAGTATTTTTCTGCTTACCATTGGTGGGCAACACGCAGCATGCTAAGGTTTTCCTTCTTTACCTCCAGCCTCTACCCTGTCTCCTTGCTGGACCCTGACAGTCCTCTCTCCCTGGTACAGAGGCAAGTGGGACATCCTGTTGTAAATCAGAGCTTTTCCCGGCTGCATCCTGTCAGCTGTATTATGGTGACAGTGTACTCATGAATAGTGTCCTGCTCCTCTCCTGTGTTTCCAGTTCACTGTTCTCCACTTCTGGTTCCAATTATATGAAGAGGAGCAATACAGTATTAATGAGCACCTCCCCAAGCTACCCATTAGCCTGCATGTCACTTTATCTCCCACCTATGTCACCCATTTGCCCCCATTTTAACCACTTCTCCCTCCTGTCACTGTCGTCCCTTATGTTACCCAATCCCTCCCCATTTCACCCAGTATCCCACATGTTACTCTCCCCATG